>OZ010666.1:32799046-32996546 GCA_963932185.1 Troglohyphantes excavatus | reverse complement strand
AATTTGGAATCGTTAATTTGGGGAAATTCTTGTTTAAAGCCTCCCAAAATATTTTTTGTGTGATATATTTTGTGCTATTTTTCTATATGTTATATGTTGCATTCAATATATGTTATTTATAAAAATATAAATATTCAATATGTTGCAATATTTTTGAGGAAACTTTAAAAGTAAATTCAACTAGAATTTTTTTGTATTAATTAATTTTTCTTTTGTAATTTTGAAGATCAGTGTATCTGCAGATTACCTGGTACATTTGCAGATATTCTAAGCCGATACGTGTAAGTGGATAATTTTTTTCTTTTTGATCATTCATTAGTATATCTTCAGGTGGTCCAGTGAATATCTAGATACGGCACTCTGATGTGTAAAATCTTTAGAATAGTCAAATAGTTTAAAAACAGCTATGAGACTTCATAAATTTCCCTTTAATATTAAAAGAAAAATAGTTAAAGATGTTTTATTAAAAAATAAAATATTAATATATAAATAATATTCAAATATATCAATCATTGCTGAGATTCCTATTTTGTTATTTGAGTATTTCTCCATTTACTTGTCCAAAGAGGATTTTAAAATTTAAATTAAATACTCATATTTCTATTTGGAATAGACTTCTCTTTTTCATCAACATAAAAATTATCGGCAAAGACAACATTTATAATTTAAAAATTCACAACATTTTGTTTTAAAAAAGACGATAACTTTCCAAACTTTGCATTTAATTACATTATATATACGTTATTTATAAGAATATATGCTATATGTTGCATTAAATACATGCTTTTTATAAAAATATAAATATTCTCGATGTTGAAATATTTTTGAGAAAACTTTAAACATAAATTCGTACTAGAAAATTAAATTAAAAAAAATTAAATATATTGAAAATAAATATAATTTAAACTATATTTAACAACATTGCAACTTCTATATTTCGTTTAACCTTAATTTGTTTACTTATATAATTTGAGAAATTATTAAAAATAACTAAATTAAAAAAAATCAAATAATACTAATTTTACTATTTTTGTTTACTTTAAAATTATTTTACAAAAAATGACAGAAAAATAAAAAAGAATTAAGTGGATTAAATGTTATAGCGATTTTAATTTTTAACCTTGTTAGAAAAATAACTCATATGGAAGAATATAATAAAACCAAATTGTATATTTTATCGATATGGTTACATGCATCATTCTTGATATAATATTCAGTGTTATCTGTTATATTGCTTTATATATATTCGGTCGTTGTAATGAAGGGAACGTTGTAATGTTATTTTCTCTGATGCATTAATACATAAAACCTTCTTTTATTCATGATGATGTTATGCTCACTATACATGTCTATTTCTTACTTTTATGTCGTAACATCTATTGCTTCCATTCCCATCCTGTAACTGAAATCATACAAAAAATGCATTATAGTAAATGATGCAGAAATGCATTAAAATAAATGTTTATTTTTCTAGTATTCTGAAAACAATTAAAAGAAAGAAATCTGATTGCTTTCAATGTAGAGAAACTCAACGTATTTAAAATATTTACTTTAGAAAGAACTATTGTTAAATGGTGTGTAGTGATTACTTGTTTGGATTTTTGAATAGCAACGATTTATTTTCCAAGTTTGCAATCAGAAAATAAAAATTTCGTTAAAATAAAAAAAACGAATACTTGATTTTTTTATATTGGCGAACTTTACGTAATTTTTTATAACATGTATTAAAAAAAATCTTTAAAATTTTTTCATCGAAAAAATTGACATTTTGCTTTTGCCAACAACGATTTACTTGTTTACGCTCGAAATAATGCATTTTTGTGTAATTTAAATCCATTTCTAACTAAAGTGCTTTACGGTATTTGCATTATTTACTAAATGGTTTTCACTAAATGGTCTTTACCATTATCTTCTCCGTATTCATTACTCTATATAATTATGTATATTTCTATGCTACTATTATGTAAACAAACCGCATCACTGAGCTAGAATATAATCTAACTATAAGCACTGGAGCGAGGACTCCCATTGAGCGACAATGTACTCTACTGTGTCCAGCGGATGCATATACAATTAGGAAGAAAGGCTGAGAAAACATTCGTTCTTGGATATGCGAGAGTCCCTCGTGACGTCTCAGAAACGTTTAAAGCAGGGTTTTTCTGTTCCTTATGTATTCGTTTTCATGTAGGTAAGTATTAAAACACATTATATGTGTAACATTTAATGTATTTTTGAAATCCCAAAATGCGTTTTAAAATTTATACAAACCTATGAGAAAGGACTATTTTTTCTACTTTGCTTAAGAAGGTTTACGTGTTTCTAACTTCGCTCAAAAAGGATTAAAATAGACTGCCACGCTTGGTCCTCGATTCAGTGCTTATAATTCTATTCTATCTAGCTCAGTGGACCGCAAAGAATGTTTTACTGTTAGATGCGATCTGCGCAAGCCCAATACATACTTTCTAAATGTACTTCCACTACACGCGGTATTACCAAACGACATCATATTAACCAAAATGAAATACGTTGCTCGTTAAAAGAGAAATATAAAGTATCATGGCTAATAGACATTCGGAACAATATGAATTTTAACATTTTTTAAGGACTACAATCGTTTTTTGTTTTATAACTTGGAACAATGTACGCATATCAATGCCTAATGTAAATCATTGATATCTCAATTTCAATAAAATGTGCACTCTAAAATGTTTTACCCTTTACAATTTAATTATTCCCATCCTTTTACCAAAATTCTACAATGATAAGAAATAAATATTTTAATATATACACAATTTTATAATTTCTGCATTTCATAAAATATCTAGTATTGTCAATAAAAATTGTATGTTTAATTTATCGCAATCCATATTTAATGCTTTTTTATATCTTACTTTTAATAGTACACCCCCATGTAACGACAATAAATGGGAATAATATGTTAAATATGTGACACAGCTTTGGCATTTTCTGTAAATGGGTCACGACATAAACAATAAACTAACTTTATCTATAAATGTTATTTATAAATCCGACAGTTAATAATAGTTGTATTATGCCATAAAGTATATTTAATTTAATGATCTAAGAAAGGGGGACAGTAATGACTATTGATAAATTAAGTACAAGTTATTTATTTTCATTATTATAAATTGTTATCATTACGAAAAAAATAAAATTGTGTATAATAAGATTAGACTGTTTTACCATTTGGAAGAGGGGGGGGGGGCAGGAAGGAATGAGAGGTCAATCATGACTTGTATTTGGTTACTTTTATCATTAATTTTGTGCTGTTGGTTTTTGGGAGCCACGTGTGGGTATACTGTGTAATTTTCTGTGGCACAATGTTAAAAATGGGTACTCAAAACTCAAACATAAGTACAATGTAGTCATTTTTGATTACATTCGATGCTTTTAGTACATAAGTTACAATTTTGAGAGAGACGTGAACTCAAAAATAAGCATAACGAATAAAATGTGCAGATGCTGTCCTACATATGATGCCTTCATAAATCACTTTCAATAAGTATCAACAATTACAAACAAAACTTACCGAGAATTGAACCTAGATCCTAAGGTACATCAGTCCAGTTCCTTATCCGCTGCACCATCAGGGCGATGTGAAGAAGTTATAAACAGAAGACTTGTTTAAAAGGTGAGCCAAAAGTATGGAAAGTAAGGTAATTGATTTGTAATAACTCTGTTTCCATTTAAGCAATCAAAATCAAATTAATCAATCATTTAAGGATTTCAAAATCAAAAATGTGTAAAACCATCTTTTGAATAACTATTTTAAATGTGTCATGTCTCTTTGTTAAGACGGCTTGAACAGAAGCTGAGATTAGAAATTTTAAATCGCACTGCTCATTTTTGCGAAAGCACCGTTGCTTAAATTTGACTTCGTCGCTCATTTAAGATGCAATTGTACTAAAAAAAAACCGAGTAGGTTCAGGTACTCATTTTTGAGTACGAGTCTCTTTCAAAATTGAAACTTATGTATTCGGAGACATGATAAGCAACGAACGTAATAATAAAATAATCTTTCTAAAAAAAAGGAAAACCGACTTTAAGAAAAATGCAATGCGCTAAAAAGTAAAAAATAATTTTTATCTTACGAATGAGTTGACAAAATTGAATTATTGAATATCAATTTTATACTTAGTACAACTTTTTGAAATCGGCGCCAAAATTTAGATATGATTTTTGTAAATTGGCACCAACTTCCAAAAGTTGTACTACGTATAAAATTGATATTGAATAATTCAATTTTGTCAACTCATTCGTAAGATTAAAAATTATTTTTAATTTTTAGCGCATTTTTCTTAAAGTCGGTTTTCCTTTTTTTTAGAAAGATTATTTTATTTTTCCCTTTTTAGTTTTTAATTTAGCAGGGGGCTTAGCCCCCTATTCATCAAGAAATTCTAGTAGCAACTTGTGCTCAACAATGTAAATTTTAAACAATCCCTAACAAAACCAATAAATGCATGTTAAACGAAATGTCATTGTTGTACAACTTCCGTTAAACAATGAAAATATTTTGAAATCGGATAAATTGTTTTAAAAAACTCCGTTTAATCGGCATTTCCGGATATATAACAGCCGGATAATCGATTATTTTTTTGCAGATTTTGCCTAAGTGGATTTTTCTCTATCCAACAAAAAAAGAATTTTCGAAATCGGAAGACATTTTTTTTTAAACGGTCCGGTTAATTAAGAAATCCGGATAGTTAAATCCCGGATAACCGGATATTTTTTTCAAATTGCTCCCCTTTGAAACATCCCCTATCCAACAAAATTTTTTTTTTTCCAAATATCTAATGTAGAATCGAAATCCCGCGCGCACATACATAAAAAAAAAATTAAAAAAAAAAAAAAACATTCAGGTCGAATCTATAACCTCTCGACTTGGCGCGCGTTGGCGGTTTTAATTTAAATTTTCTTGCGGTTTTATTTTGGAGTTTTTTTTTGGAGTTTTGGTGAGCGCGCTGGGCAGTCGGTTAAAAAATGAGTACATTTTCCTTATTTTTGAATACCTATTTTTAACAGTATAATGTGACATAATCAAAAGAACATAATCAACATTTTTTATTATTTAGGTGCATTTTTTACAAAGTTTAATGTTTTTTTGTGTGTTGTTACCATTGTACCGGGGAGATTACTATTAAAATAAAAACCCAGTATAGTTACTATATACGATCCATTCAGCATTGATGTTACCCTAAAAAGAATCAGCTTAGATTATTACAAAGACGCCTCAATATTTTTTATAAATATCAAAAACAAAAACACCTAAAATCCATCAAATGTTTTTTAAATCTTCAAGAGACGAGAATATCGTTGTTACTTCTTCTACTGTAAAAATACGCGTTGGAATGCGGTTTATATTGAAGTCCCAACAGCACTTGGCACATTTAATGCAAAGAATCATTATTCTCAGTTTCAGAATAATGGAAAATCTTCCCTCAGGGTTTTACAGGAGTGCTTTTAAATTGGTTTTTAAAATGCTACGTGCCCTCTTTTGTTTGATTATTCTGAGCTACCCAAAGGGACTGCTCTTAAACATAATGACTTTCATTGTGATTATGAATTTTTAGGTAAAATTCCTCATTTGCTTTATGATTCGAAATCTGCATGTTTATTGAGAGACTTCGAAATTTTAAGTTGTTTGAATATTTGAAAATATATTTAGTTGAGAATAAAGTGTGCTGATAGTACTTTTTCAATAATTGGAGGTATTTGAAGTACGAATGTTTTTTTTTAAACTAAGGAAAAATAACTTTTGTTTTAATAAGGTGTTCAGTGTATCAAATTGTTTTTTTTGTATCAAATTATATATTGTTTAAGTTTATATTAAGTTTATATTAAGTTTAGTAAGTTTATATAAGTTTATATTAAGTTTAGTAAGTTTATATTAAGTTTAGTAAGTTTATATAAGTGTATATTAAGTTTAGTAAGTTTATATAAGTTTATATTAAGTTTAGTAAGTTTATATAAGTTTATATTAAGTTTAGTAAGTTTATATAAGTTTATATTAAGTTTAGTAAGTTTATATAAGTTTATATTAAGTTTAGTAAGTTTATATTAAGTTTAGTAAGTTTATATAAGTTTATATTAAGTTTAGTAAGTTTATATAAGTTTATATTAAGTTTAGTAAGTTTATATAAGTTTATATTAAGTTTAGTAAGTTTATATAAGTTTATATTAAGTTTAGTAAGTTTATATAAGTTTATATTAAGTTTATATAAGTTTATATTAAGTTTAGTAAGTTTATATAAGTTTATATTAAGTTTAGTAAGTTTATATAAGTTTATATTAAGTTTAGTAAGTTTATATAAGTTTATATTAAGTTTAGTAAGTTTATATAAGTTTATATTAAGTTTAGTAAGTTTATATAAGTTTATATTAAGTTTAGTAAGTTTATATAAGTTTATATTAAGTTTAGTAAGTTTATATAAGTTTATATTAAGTTTAGTAAGTTTATATAAGTTTATATTAAGTTTAGTAAGTTTATATAAGTTTATATTAAGTTTAGTAAGTTTATATAAGTATATATTAAGTTTAGTAAGTTTATATAAGTTTATATTAAGTTTAGTAAGTTTATATAAGTTTATATTAAGTTTAGTAAGTTTATATAAGTTTATATTAAGTTTAGTAAGTTTATATAAGTTTAAATTAAGTTTAGTAAGTTTATATAAGTTTATATTAAGTTTAGTAAGTTTATATAAGTTTATATTAAGTTTAGTAAGTTTATATAAGTTTATATTAAGTTTAGTAAGTTTATATAAGTTTATATTAAATTAAGTTTAATAAGTTTATATTAAGTTTAGTAAGTTTATATTAAGTTTAGTAAGTTTATATTAAATTTAGTAATTTTATATCAGTTTATATTGTTTGTTTTGTATAAAATAAATTACTGTAAAAACTTTATTTAAAAAAAAATTCAAAATAGTTTTAGTAAATATTTATATTCGCAATGTGTAATATATATTTAATCTCTATTGTTATGTTGCAATTCTGATAGTTAAGTAATAACATAAAAACATTTGAATTAAAATAAACTATTTGCATTTCATGGAGATATTTAAATCGGGAAAGCAATCGACGCCTTTTTAAAGCACACTAATTATTTAAATATAAACTATCTACCTATATATCATGGGACCCAAGTGTAAATTTAGATTTTTTGCAACAACCAAAATAAGGTTTTAAAAGTGTATGAGGAACTAAAAATAAGTTTTGAAAAGAATTTTTTTCTCATTGGAATTGATGTTACACCGCCAGCAGAATGCCACTCGACAGAATTCTGATATCTGGAGGCTGTCATGGAAACAAAGATTTTACATAATTCTGGGAGTGTAAAGTAGACGACATGGGTGACTTTTAATTTTCATTGCGTATAAATGTGAAAACTCATGTGAAAATATCCACTTCATTTAGAATCCCCAATTTCATTTGGTATCTCTCACTTCATTTGGAATTCTCCACTTCCTGTGGAATATCTCACTTCATTTGGAATCCCTCACTTCATTTGAAATTTCCCACTTCCTTTGGAATCCCCCACTTCCTTTGGAATTTCCCACTTCCTTTGGAATCTCCCACTTCGTTTGGAATTCCCTAGTTCATTTGGAATTTTCCACTGCATTTGGAATCCCCACTTCATTTGGAATCTCTCACTTTATTTGGACCCCCCACTGCATTTGGAATCCCTCACTTCATTTGGAATCTCTCACTTTATTTGGTATCTACCACTTCATTTGGAATTCTCCACTTCCTGTGGAATCTCCCACTTCATTTGAAATCCCTCACTTCATTTGAAATTTCCCACTTCCTTTGGAATTCCCCACTTCCTTTGGAATCTATCACTTCATTTGGAATCCCTCACTTCATTTGGAATCTCACACTGCCTTTGGAATCCCCCCCTTAATTTGGAATCTCCCACTTCATTTGGAATTCCCCACTTCCTTTGCAATCTCCCACTTCATTTGGAATCCCTCACTTCATTTGGAATCTCCCACTTCCTTTGGAATCCCCCCTTCAGTTGGAATTCCCCACTTCCTTTGGAATTTCCCACTTCGTTTGGAATCCCTGACTTCATTTGGAATACCCCACTTCCTGTGGAATCTCCCACTTCATTTGAAATCCCTCACTTCATTTGAAATTTCCCATTGCATTTGGAATCCCCCCCTTAAGTTGGAATTACCCACTTCCTTTGGAATCTCCCACTTCATTTGGAATTCCCCACTTCCTTTGGAATCTCCCACTTCCTTTGGAATCCCCCCCTTCAGTTGGAATTCCCCACTTCCTTTGGAATTTCCCACTTCGTTTGGAATCCCTGACTTCATTTGGAATACCCCACTTCCTGTGGAATCTCCCACTTCATTTGAAATCCCTCACTTCATTTGAAATTTCCCATTGCATTTGGAATCCCCCCCTTAAGTTGGAATTCCCCACTTCCTTTGGAATCTCCCACTTCATTTGGAATTCCCCACTTCCTTTGGAATCTCCCACTTCATTTGGAATCCCTCACTTCATTTGGAATCTCCCACTTCCTTTGGAATCCCCCCTTCAGTTGGAATTCCCCACTTCCTTTGGAATTTCCCACTTCGTTTGGAATCCCTGACTTCATTTGGAATTCCCTAGTTCATTTGGAATCCCTTACTTCCTGTAGAATTTCCCACTGAATTTGAAATCCCTCACTTTATTTGGAATCCCCCACTTCCTTTGGAATCCTCCATTTCATTTAAAATTCCCCACTTCATTTAAAATTCCCCACTTCCTTTGAAATACCTCACTTAATTTGGAATTTCAAACTGCATTTGGAACCCCTCACTTCATTTGACACTTCCTTTGGTATCCACACTTCATTTGGAATTCCCCACTTCCTTCGGAATCCCCTTCATTTGGAATATCTCATTTTTATTTGGACCACCTTTTTTTATTTGTAATCCCCCCACTTAATTTGGAACGTTCTGCGCTCACAAACCTAGTTGTATTAATTTGTATTGAAAATAATACAGTAGTTTATAACGTAGCTAAATACTGAAACTTGATGATTACCTGAGCGTCTTATAAACTCAATAAATCAATGTATTCTCCATTATCGGTATGAATGTTTGTGCAATATTCCTATACTAATTGAGCTACGGTGCAGTTAAATTTTAACAATAGCAATAGGGAGAATTTAAATAAAAATAATATTATCTATATTTGATCTTCTTTCACTGACCCAGGAAATCTATCAAAAGTGAATGAAATGACATCGATAATGGATGGTGGTTCAAAACACATGTAACTTCGCTTTCTTGTGGACATACTTATAAATCCATTAAAGTGTAATCACGGAATTCCTGAACTCATTTTTTTTGCAAAAACTCTTTACAATCGATTTGATGCGAAATTTATTGTTTATCCTTTAAAGCTCAAATAATGAATTCCTTTTTCCGAATTGTACGCTATTATTTTTTGGAATTATTTTATTTTTTATCAAGGAAATGATTAAATTACTTTTGTACAATGATCCGTGAATAGCGATAGGGATATGTAATTGCGACAGTCTTAATCATTTCTACTTGAAGAAGCTGACACGCACAAATTATTTAGTCAAAACAGTTTAAATTATTTCCTTTTTGAATTGTTATCGTCTTTTGCATTGTTTCCATAAAATCGAATATTCTAAATTTATCCACTGCATCTAAACTTTTTAGGGCTTTAACGCAAAAAAAAATTCAATAAATAAATCAAAGCCAATTTAATTATTTCATGTTATTGCCCTTATAACTTACTCATTTTGTTTATGGTTCGAAATTTTATATTATTTTGTTAAATTCATTTAGCTGAAAAACGAATTTAGTTACATATTTAAAGTTTTCATCAATAGTTTATTCGCATGAAAGATTCTTTAAAAATTTTTAAAAAAATATATTTTATTTACTTAAAAATGTATAATATTTAATTGAAATGTATATAAAAATGTATAATTTTATTTAAAATATATAGTTTTAATTAAAAATGTATTTATTAAAAATGTATTTTATTTACTTAAAAATGTATAATATTTAATTGAAATGTATATAAAAATGTATAATTTTATTTAAAATATATAGTTTTAATTAAAAATGTATTTATTAAAAATGTATTTAATTAAAAATGTATTTAATTAAAAATGTTTTTAGTTAAAAATGTATTTAATTAAAAATTTATATAAAAAAAGACATTTTTTTAAACGAAATTTTTCTTATTGGAACTACTGCAATACCGCCAGCAAAATTCTTGTCGACATAATTCTGTTGCCTGGCGGCTGGCATTGAAATGGGCGATTTTACTTAATTCTGGGGGTGGAATGTAGACGGGATGGGTGCCTTTGGTGAGTACAATTCCAGCTAGCTGAAAAAAGGAAATTTACACTTAATGTGGAATCATCATCTTCATTTGAAACGTTCTGCGCTCGCAACCCTTCTTAGAGTCTTTTTCCTGACAGTGGAACAATAGATTATAACACTGTAAAATACTGAAACTCAAAGACTACTAGAGCGTTTTATAAACTGTATAAAAAGCAATGTCTTTTCCACTCTCGGTATGAATGGTTGTGCTAGTAAAAATAGAAAACAAAATTCTAAAATAAATAATATTCTACGTGGGTTTCATATATTGGATTCGAACATTGCATGTTTAGAAATAAAAGTGAACTTTCTTTTAAAAATACCTCTGACATAAAATGGCCAAGTTTGAAATAGACAACCAATGTACCTTGTCATGGAAAAGAGTAAAATCCAAAATAGGACCACGTTTCATGACAATGAAACTCGTTACTATAAAAAAAAGTGTTATGTAGAAATTACAAAAATCTTCTGATATTAGTCAACTTAAGGTTTAGTTCTAAACTCAATTCGAAATGATGTTAGTGTAATTTGACCATTACTCTCATGAAAATATTATGTAATTAATTAGTTGATTACATTGGTGTAGTGACAAGTAAATCATTTAAATTAATGATTTGCGGCGCCCGTAGTTATTTGGATTCATACGGCCACGCTTTTGTTGACTCCATTTAAGATCAGGAAGGTTAAATTAAGTAATAATAAATAATTTGATGAATGCCATTGTATTTATAACACAATGACAATTTAATGATGTAATTATAAAAGTTAAGAATTTACATTTAAAGGATAAATTAATAATATTGCAATTACATGAGGAGCATGAGTGATGTGAATGTTGTTACTATGTCTGTCTGTCTGGGAATGAGTTACTTTGAGTCAGTGTTTACATGATTATATATTTAATGATAGTTGAGAAAATATTTTAATTTTCAAAGTACATTTACATAATATTAAATATTACATTCTATAAAACGAAATTATTAATTTTATTAAACCTTATGATTATCAACTGGAAAATTGTGTAAATATTTTTATACCATTATGGGGAATTTTTTATACTTATCTTGAACTTCTTTTTACAAATATATTGAAAATGTTTAATTACAAAATATTAAATTTGCTGAATTACATTTATTAATAAACCAGAATAATAATATTTGAATAATTAAAAAAATAATAAAATATTTAAAGATAAAACCATAATGTTTACATTTAACCTTTCCGCAAAAATATTTATCCTTTTAACTCAGAATATTGTTTAATTAAAGGACAAAAAATAATAAACTGCAAATATATGATAATTATCTATAATTACGAAGCAGCATTATGCAAAGTAAAATAAAGTTTGAAGTATTTACTTATTTCACAGTACACAGAACGCCAAAAACAAAGAACAATTAGACATTGTCTCCGTGGACTCAACATACTTATTTCAAATTAATAAAAATGCCCGGGGAATACAATTTCGAAGTTAAGTAAGCAGTAATTGGCCCTTTAAATGTTATTTTTAATTACCACTGTAATCAGAAAGGGGACTTGGACTTACATTTAATGACTCTAAAGAAGCAGAATCCCAAATATGAAAGAATTGGTTATATAATAATAAATTTGAGTTTTGTCAAATTAACAGCAGTTTTTTAATAATGGGCATATAAACTTCACTACTACATTTTATTGCACTCATAACCAACCCACTTTATTTATATATATATATATATATATATATATATATATATATATATATATATATATATATATATATATATATATATATATATATATATATATATATATATATATATATATATATATATATATATATATATAGTATATATATGTGTGTGTGATATTTACTTTAAAATAAAATGCAGATTGATAATTAACATTGCAAATACCTAGTTAACAGTTAAGTCAAAAATCTAAGTTAGATAACTGTATATATATCTAAACAAATATGAGAAATATAGCTTTAAATAAATTTAAAAGATGAATATTTCTTCAGTCGATGTAAAGTTTCTAGCTGAAATGGTAAATAACATACATATTTTGAATTCGCACTGATTTTGTTGAGACACGATTCAAAGCAGAAAAATCGCTTGAAGGCTAACACATATGGATTCCAAACTAAGATTGTACATCAATGTCACAAGAATACATTTTATATGATAAAAAATAAATGTAGCATCAAAACGTAAAAGAGAAAAGCATTGTAGCTGTTTTGAATTGAAAATATAACTATTTTTAAAAAAATTTAATGACCGAAAAATAACTCATCAGGAAAACTTTAGAAGACCGTTGAAAGAACTCACAATGTATGTCATCTAAAAACACAATTTTAATACCCTGCACTGTTTTTTATTTACAAATATTTACAATTTTCACATCTAAAACTGTTTGCAATAATTCTATTTTAAAATCAACATGCGGTTGTTATTATATAGTATGTTATAGGCTATTGTATAAAAAAATATTTACTATACTTGATTTAAATTTACACAGATTATGTACTCATGTAAGCTAAAAATAACATACTATACTTATATACAGTTGCAAATAGGTACCCAAGTATTTTATTTATGATTAAAATATGACTATATGACTATATTTAGAGTTTCTTATACCAAATAAATATATTTAAAAAAGTAATCCAACCAAAATATAACGGCATAAAAGAAAAAAAAATATGCAAAGTGCATGGCAACAATCACATATTTACAGTAATATATACATAAAACTAAATATTACTTTTTAGATTTCTATTTAAATTTACACTCGACTAATAAATAGTTATATACTATTTAATATTGTTAGCATAATAATGCTAAAATAAAATTTCAATTTAAAATCTCCCACCTTTTCCTTATCGAAGGTATTGGTTTGAAAAATAATGGGCTTTCATACGTTTTAAAAGAAAAACTAAAGAAGGAAATCCTCCATTTTAATTAAGATAAAGGAATTTGAATACAAGTTATTTTTAATTCACTGCTTTGTGTATTGATGCCGAAGTAACTTACAATGGTTTAGAGAGTTTAATTTTTTTGTTCACGTAAATAAAATAAATTAAATTTTCTTTCTGATGAAACCAATTTTTCATTTAGACTAAATGCTATATCTTAAGTTTAATGGATTTGGAATTGATAACATTTAAATAATATATAAAAGGAAGCGTATTGTCAATTGATATACTTTTTACAGAAATAATATTTTTTATTGAATCTTATGACCTTTCTATACTTCAGACTATTAAAGGTATTGATATACAAATAGGCATACATTTATTT
Organism: Troglohyphantes excavatus; assembly: GCA_963932185.1. NCBI lineage: Eukaryota > Metazoa > Arthropoda > Arachnida > Araneae > Linyphiidae > Troglohyphantes > Troglohyphantes excavatus. Next base: position 32,982,889 of record OZ010666.1, on the reverse strand, counting down.
AGCATTTGATTATTTCTTTACAATTGCACTGAAGTTTTTGTGTTTTAAAAATGCACCTTAAATACCAAAAAAGATACTTTAGACATGAACAGTTACTAAAATAATAATTTAGAACTATTTTAAAAGAACTTGTAGGTTTAATTCAACAATAAATTCAAATGAATTTCAGCCAAACATTTTTAAGGGAATTTATTTACTTAAAAAGCTAAATAATACTAACTGCTATTATAATTTAATTAATTACTGAAGTCAGAATTGTCGGAAAAATCAGAAAAATTCATTTAAAAAAAATATGTTTAGATAAAAATTAAGTTATAAGTGTTATTTTAATTAGTGCAATAGATAGCAAAGAATTTTTCAATTAAAAAATGTTTTAACTTTGAAATTTTTATGATATTTAATAAACAAAATTTTTTAACTTTTAATTTTTTATGAGATTTTAAATTAGTAATAAGTCAAATTTTAACGTTTAAAAGTTAAGGAATAGTTTTCTTTTGTGAATACACTATACACCTAAGATTAGATATTTATGTGTCATTAATAGAAAAAATACGTATATTTTCCGGATTTAGAGCCTAACAATGGTTTAAAACTCTAATTACTTCTTTCTCACAAAGTATAAATACTTACAAAAATTAATAGTATGTGTGATAAACTTGATAATAATTATAATATTTTCCAATTGACTGGCATTAGTTTCCTCCACAGTTTTAATCGCAATAGAACTACAGTTCAAGATATATCCCGGTAAAAAGACTCAAGATATTATCTTGTATTTTTGAACCGTGATCAAATGACGTTGACAGCTTTTGAGATATGGCACCCTACTTCCCTCAAACTTACGCACCACATACAACGTGAGGATATTTGTACTACACTACAGATGTAACGTGAAAGATCCCAATCTACATAGCAATGTTAGGTTGGACGGAAAGGATTTTAGTTACAACCCTCTATTACCAGCTTGTCTTTCAACCAAATTGCATGTCATCAATTATATTTTAAATTTATAGAATGTTTTATTTGTTATGAATATTATGTTTATTACTATCTTCAGTTATGAAATTATTAAGTTTATATACAGGGGGGTCACACAACATTGTTAGGTAATGGTCATTGTTTTTCTGTTTAACTATTCGTTTTTCTATATTATAACATCTTTGTTTGCTGCTACTAAAGCTAAGCGACTGGCTCAACATATAAGCGAGGGCCTCCATTTGCCCATTGGATAAATGCGTTCCGCTGGTAATCACAGGATTTCTAGTTCGAGCCCGTACGATGGACTTAACAAAGAAATTAAAAAGTAGTGAGTGATATTGAGATCGGTGGATTGCCAGCTTCGCTAAAATAAATACTAGAAAGTCGTTCAGAACGTTCAATAAATTGTAGTGGCGTGTATATGGGAGTGCTGCATGATAAATCTGAACGGGGTTTAATGTCCTGACGCCTAATGAGGTTGCGTTGGTTGCCCTCGTCATCTCAGCATGGTTAAAAAATACGAGGAATTGTTCCCGGGTCTTTCCTTTGGGATAGACCGTTAAGGGGGTCCGATACCTTCGACATTTTTTTCTTTATTTTTATACTTGTACAATCCAATTTTTTTTCTCTTTCTAAATATGCATAAAAAACCATTTTAAGACGCTCAATTTTTTTTTAAATTGCACATTTATTTTTAAATTAAAATTTTAGTAAATTTTTTAACAATTTTAAAATTCCTACTCCTTTTTTGTTTTTCAATATTTTGAAGCAATTTTTTTTATTTAAAATTTTGAATAATATGTAAATAGATGTATGCATTCAAATTTTGATTCAGATACATCACTTTAAAAACATAAAATATATTAGAAATTTTGGAAAAAAAATGGACGAAAAAAAATAAAATTCCATTTTAAGTGTTTTAAAAAAAAATATGGTAAAAATAGGAAATCTGAATGCATACATCTATTTAAAATATATTTATCTTGCTATACACACAAAAATTATGATTTTAAGTATAATAGAAAAAAAGCCTTAGCATTTTTAGTGTTCATTAAATTTCAAAACCACGAACAGAGATATTTGCTTTTAAAGTTTACATATGATACAACTATGTTATAGGAACACATCATTAAAACATTCATAACTAAAAAAGTAATAGGAATTTTTTGAAGCAGTTTTTTGTGAGTTATTAAGATAAGTTTGAATATTATTTTTTAAATATAAAAAAAAATGAATTTTTTTGCGAATTTTGGGTATTGGACCCCCTTAACAGTCGAATGTGCAGCTCTAGTGCGACGTTATTTTACCAAACCAAAATATAAGCCAAGTAATTTGGCAAACAAAATACTTTATCATGCCAAATCAGCCAAACAATGACCATTCCCAACAGTTTGTAATGATCCTGTATATATATCGATCCTAAGTCTTCTTTAAAAAAGTTTTTTTTTTAAACTGTAAACAAGTTACTTTTATCAGAAACAGGGGTAACGAAATGTTATTTGTTATTTTTTCTAGACATTGCAAGAAAAGCGACCACTTTCTGTCGAGATTACTCAGAGCAATTAGGTCGAAATAACTATCAAGGGTCGTAATTAATCCCCGTGCTCGGATACAGTTAGAGATCAGGGCAGTTAATCAATTTCAGTACCAATGTCTTCGTAAAGTAGGTAGATTGTCACCGTGTTTCGTAAATTACTTCCCGGGTCGATAAAGCATTTCTGCGAGCCACGATGAATAGTTGGCTTTTGTGAGAGCCTAACCAATGAGAGGACCCCCAGATTTCATTCGGATAAAAATTAGCAGATGTGGAAATCAGTGTGGGAAATTAATGATCCTTAATTGATATTTGAATTTAATTAGTTGTTTCAATAGAATATACTCTTTTAAATAATCCTGTGATCTTTAATTATTGTTTTTTTTATTTGTATTAGCCATTTGGCAAGACATAGCCATTAATCTTTTAAGAAATAATTTACTTATTTACCGGACACAGTGGATATGTCCTATGGTTCGTAAAAAGTAAGTTCGTGTTTCATATAAATAAGGCACGTCATTATACTAATACAAAGCATAAAACCTTTATTTACGACAAAACAGTATTTTTATGTAGCAGCCTGACTAATATAAAAGCCAACTAGGTTACCCGACCGATAATTATAGCATGAATTATCTTAGTCCCCCTCCGAACATTATCGAATATATTATAAACAAACTATGAAAAAATCCTAACGTTTCTACTCATAGATAGCAGCATACCAACGGCTAGTTTAAAAACTGTTTGGAAACTAATTATTTTTAAAAGCAATTTAAAAAAAAAAATCGTTAATATTAATGAGATAACAGTACGATTCGTCACTGCTCCGGGAAATTCCTTTTTGTTTATGCCTCAATGTTAGGATTCCTCGCGTGTGAGACCCGTAAACGGGATCTTTACTACTGAGGTAATATATACTAGCATGCCCGTGTGATAATTATCGCATGAACATCCCCCCTCCCCACACACACCCATTCGGGTGAAAGATATTAACGAATCTTTTATGGCTAAAAATATCAAAAAAGTTTAACTGTCTGTTCATAGATGACAGCATTATCAACGTCTTGTTTAAAGGAACACCTCAAAAGGAATTATTTTAAACGCGTTTAAGAAAAACTGTTGATATTTATGATATGAAAGTACAATTTGTCATTGGTCCATGAAATTCTTTTTATTTTTATTATGTAACATTAACCAAGACGATTTGCAAACTTTAAACAATCTTTTCCCTGATTTTTGTGTTTGTACTTAAACCACTTGGCCGTTCATACACTGTTAAAAATTTCAGTTCAACGATGTACCACATCTTGGAGCAAAACAGAGGTCTGCAGCGAATGTCACTATATTATGGTGGAATCTAGGTTGAACCAAAGAAAATCCTTTATAAAAAAAAAAGCGGAGGTTTCACCGGTAATTAGTTTAACCTCTTTAACTGCAACCGAAATTTTCTTTGTCGCTACATCAACAAACCGGGAAATCCCGTCCAAGAAAGACAACGACTACCAAGGACCTCCTTTTTCCAGTGGATAAAGGCGTTCAGCTATGAATCAAATGATTCCTAATTCGTGCTCGATCGGTGGACTTAGGTGGACTAATTAAATAAAATAGTAGAAGTTTTGAAAAAAAAATTCGAAGTATTTATTAAAAAAATTCTTTAGTTTATTAAATTTATTTTTAACTTCTTCAAACTTTTTTAGCCTTATAAGCATTTTTAGGGGCCCCTTAACAATGGGGGCCCTGGGCAAGTGCCCCGAATGCCCTTCCGTAAATTAGTCTCTGCTTATAGGGGCAATTGCATTATAAAATATGTGAATTACTTGAAATTAGATTTGAGTTATCAGTTATGAATAATCAACGAATCATTGAATGAGTTATTGAATGCATGTTACAAAGATTGTTGATTGTTGCTAATTAATAGCAATATATATATATATATATATATATATATATATATATATATATATATATATATATATATATATATATATATATATATATATATATATATATATATATATATATATATATATATATATATATATATATATATATATATATATATATATATAGCTTCTTTTAGGCTTAACGGGAAGAGAAAAGTTCTTCAAGCCGAAATAATCAAACTAGAGTGCATTCGGGGCGTTGCTATGAGATGTGAATATTTTATACTCAAATTCAGTTTTTAATGACGTTATCATGAAGTTTTGCGATAAGTTTTTCAATCAAAAAGTCAATTATTTTCATTTCGTATCTACGCCTTTGATATTTCTAACATGCCTTGTTTAATATTATTTTAAGTTAATTATTTCAGTAGAAGATCTGCACTCAAGGTGTTAGTATTTCCACTTTAAGGGTACTCTAGATTCCGGTGTTACTAAAAAATTTTGATTATTAACTTGAATTCATATATATATATATATATATATATATATATATATTAACTTGAATTCATATATATATATATATATATATATATATATATATATATATATATATATATATATATATGAATTCAAGTTAAAAATCCAAATTTTTGAGTAACACCGGAATCTAGAGTACCCTTAAAGTGGAAATACTAACACCTTGAGTGCAGATCTTCTACTGAAATAATTAACTTAAAATAATATTAAGCAAGGCATGTTAGAAATATCAAAGGCGTAGATACGAAATGAAAATAATTGACTTTTTGATTGAAAAACTTATCCCAAAGCTTCATGATAACGTCATTAAAAACTGAATTTGAGTATAAAATATTCACATCTCATAGCAACGCACCGAATCCACTCTAGTTTGATTATTTCAGCATGAAGAACTTTTCCCTTCCCGTTAAGCCTAAACGAAGCTTTCAAAGTTCTTGACACGGAAATTCGCTAATTCTGCATTTGATGGACTACAAACCTGCTAACCTAGGACTCTACAGCTTTATTTCTCCATGATTAGGAGTTTTACTGGACATCGTTTTGCAAATCTTGATATATTTAGTTCTTTATACTGATATATTAATGATGTGTGAATAATTATTAAGTTAAATATTCTAAAATAACGCGGAAGAATTGATCTGGGAAAGGATATAAGAAATATACGGAATATGTAAATAAGGTAATCAATTGGAAGCTGCGCAATCGTAATCCCTTTATCTTAGTACCTAGACAGTACAATGTTAAAAATATGTACTCAAATGTACTGATTTTTGATTACATTCGATGCATATCATGGCTCCGAATATATAAGTTTCAATTTTGAAAAACACATTTACTCAAAAATGAGGGCAATTAATAAAAAGAGCAGATGTTAGCCTACATTGGATGCCTTTATAAATCCCTTTCAATAAACATCCAGAATTACAACCAAGACTTACCGGGAATTGATTCCAGATCCCAGGGCACCGCAGTCCACTTCCTCATCCCTTGTTCCACCAGAACGAAATGAGGAAGTTATAAACAGAAGACTTATTTAAAAGGTGTGCCAAAAGAATGGAAAGTAAAAGAATTGATTAGTAATCACTCAGTTTCCATTTAAGCAGTCGACATCAAATAATGTGAAAAACCATCTTCTGAATAACTATTTTAAGTTTGTCAGATCGCTTTATTAAGAAGGCTAGAACAAAAGTTGATATTATCAATATTAAATCACACTGCTCGTTTTTGCGAAAGTGTGGTTGCTTAAATTTGAGTACGTTGTCGCTCTTACAATGTAATTGTACTCAAAGAAAAACGAGTAGGTTCAGGTACTCATTTTTAAGTACCTTATTTACAGTGTACTTTGCCATCTGTAATTTTATTTATGATTTCCTTATGTAGAATATGGTTATTTCACCGTTAAGTTTGTTCCTTACACAGGTTGACGCCATTTTCCCGGCCTCTCTAACAACGAGCTTTTTGATGAATGAACAACACAGAATTGTTTGTATGAGAATATCTTGAATTTACACCGTAAAAAAGGTACTTAAAAATGAGTACCTGAAAATGTACTAATGTTTTTTGATTAATTAAGGGGTGGGAAGGGAAGCGGGGGTGGTTGTTCTATATTTCATGTAGACAGTGGACTTCCGCTTGTTTTGAAGGTCAACTGTGCAAACTTTGATCAAGATCAGAATAAAACTGTAGATTTGTATGAAAATCAAATATGCACACAACACTCTGCGTTATATACAGACTATCAACAATACTGTAAATAATATTTATCAAATACTTTATTAGTAAAGTTTCTACCAAATTATATTACATTAGGTTCAGTACTTTTTCTGATAGAACCGATTTTATGAACTATCCTTTAATTTTGCATACCAGATTAGATTATTTAGGACTTTTAAACGTGAAGTTAAATGCTTTGAAACAAGATTAGTTTCAAGTGTTAATATTGAACTTGACGAGATTTTTACCAAATAATCTCTAAATTGGATTTAGCCGTAAATACTTTGAATTCACAAAACAGTTTCGAGAAACCAGTAAACAAAGTTTAAAATTTAGACATCCAAATACCCTTGGATTAAATGTTCTCATTTAATCCGTATATTTCTGCAATTGAGTATTATTAACGTATTCAAGGAATCAGGAATTAATATAAATCTACTTAAATGCTTTTAATAGGGTTTTTAAAGAAACAGGAATGATTAAAAGTATACTTAAATGCTTTTAATTGCGATTGTTTTAGAGTAAATTTCGCTTTGTACAAAAGAAGGATTTAGCTGCTGGTATAATTTATTCATAATTTAAACTTTTTTCTTAAGATGAACCTATTTAATGCTTTAATTCAAACTTGTTTATTGTTTAAAATTAAGTTTATGAACTAAATTGGGTGCACAGATCTTGATTTCGTTCCCCGGAATAAGACAGGGCTGTAATTGTCGATATTTATTGAAAGTGATTTATGAAGACAAGCTGATTTACCCATTGTACTTATTTTTACCCATTGTAATACTCATTTTTACTCATTGTACTCATTTTTATTTATTCTAATAATTTGTGAGTACTCGTCTTTCTTAAAATTTAAACTTGTGTATTCGGAGCCATTACAAGCATCGAACGTACTCAAAAACGAGTACATAATACTTATTTTCCAGTACCTATTTTAAACAGTGCGATTTATTTTGCATATCTACTATTGGTATTATTTTTTTTGCTTTATATAATCACCAAACAAAAACTAATATTACAAAACTATCAAACTAACTACAAAATAGGGACAATTTTAAATTAATTATTTATTTATTTACATAGTTAATTTTATAAAAGAAAATAGTATTTTCATAAAACTAGGTTGAAATTACTGCATGGGTATTATCAATTTGTACAAAAGCTTTACAATACTCAATAATATACTAATATAATACAAATACAAATAATGTCGACCAACTACAGGTTCTAGGCCCAGGCAGGTTGGTCCTGTCAATCCATAATCCTCACGAGTCCCCAATGCTGATCCAATTGCCTTTTAAAACTACCCACTCCTGAAGAATTAACAATATACTCAGGCAAACCATTCCATTTGTCTATAAGCCTATTAAAAAAATAATACTTTCTAACGTCCCAATTAAGCTGTGATTTGTATAATTTGAATCCATGACCTCTGGTCACATTGGCAATATTAAATTACGATCCCTCCACATCACCAAATTTGATAAATTTAAATAACTGAATTAGATCCCCTCTAATCCTTCTCTCCTCTAGTGTATATATGTTTAGAGTTCTAAGCCTCTCTCCATAATTTATTCCCGAAGTACCCTGAATCATTTTTGTAGCTCTATGTTGAACCCGTTCTAATAAATCAATACCCTTTTTAAAATGAGGTGCCCAGAATTGTACTGCATATTCAAGATGAGGCCTAACCAAACTCCTATATAGTGGTAAAATTACGTCCTTAGATTTAGATGATACATTTCTTTTAATAAATCCTAACATTCTATTCGCTTTCTTACTGGCAGTCCCACATTGATTCCCCATTTAAAATCAATATTTACTGAAACGCGAAGATCACTAACAATGTCACTGGCACTAATATCAGAACTTTGCAGATAAAATATATAGATTTAACGTTGATAACTTTAATTTAGGATTTTCACATAGCTAATGTTTTCCAATGTAATAATGATTATATTTTTTTCTCAACGTATTTTTTGTTTAGACTTAGGAAAAAAAAATTTACTTTTGGTGACTATTATATTATCCAACGTCAGCTTTCATCAAAAACATATCAGTATTTGAGTTTTTGTTTTTCTTTAGCATCAGAACAAACCGCAAAGTAAAGCCAACTTCTCAAGATTGCCACTTTTAATTTTCGATAGTGTGTGTGTCATACTAGATTTCCACAGAATTGTTGATTTATTTTAAAATTCTGCTGCAGCATAAACTTTAATCAACAAAAGTGTTTCTGGAAAAATTGTTGATGATTTTCAATTTTTAAAGTTTTACATACTACAAAAGCATTTCATGTATATGTACACTGTGAAAAAGGGTATTTAAAATGAGTACCTGAACGTACTCGTTTTTCTTTGAGTACAACTGCATCGTAAATGAGCGATGACGTATTCAAATTTAAGCAACCATACTTTCGCAAAAAATGAGCAGTGTGATTTATTATTGCTAATTTCAGCTTCTGTTTAAGTAATCTTAACAAAGCTATATGACAAATTTAAAATAGTTGTTCAGCAGAGGATTTTTCATATTATTTGATATCGATTTCTTAAATGAAAATACAGTTATTACAACTCAATATATATTTATTGAAAGTGATTTATGAAGACAGGGTATGTAGGCAAAATAATGTTCTTTTTATTCATTTTTAATAATTTTACTAATTTTTGAGTACATGTATTTTTTAAAAATGAAACTTATGTATTCGGAGTTATGCTAAGCATCGAATGTAATAAAAAATGAGTATATTTGACTTATTACTGAATACCTATTTTTAACAATGACTTTCCAAGGAAATAAAATGGACAAACAACACACATTATCCAATGCTTACATTGCAAATAAAATGTCAACAATCGAACATATTTAAACAATGCAGTTAGTTAAGAGACCGAATTATATTGTTTGTATAATTCATAAAAATTATCACTATCAAAACTCAAGGTCAGAATGATAAACTTACCAAAAGTGCGATTAAATAAGAGTTATAAGTTTTATTTAAACTAATTCAAGAATTAAAAAATTCAGTTGAAACCTATGTCGAATCTCTAGGTTTGTTTTCACTGTAGTAGGATTTAATTTATATTTTTAACTAATTTCTTTTATTATTTCAGTAGAGCAGAATTTCGGAACGGCACCTAATTTTTAAACTCTATAAAATTCATACGTGTGAATATATTTAAACAATGTTGTTCATTTATGGCTCGAATTATAATTTAATTATTAGAAATTCCAATTTTCAAAATTCAATTATTTTCTTTTATTATTTCATTAGAGCAGGATTTCGAAATGACACCCAATTTTTAAACTCTATAAAATTCATACGTGTGAATATATTTAAACAATGTTGTTCATTTAGGGCTCGAATAATAATTTAATTATTTGAAATTCCAATTTTCAAAATTCAATTATTTTCTTTTATTATTTCATTAGAGCAGGATTTCGAAATGACACCCAATTTTTAAACTCTATAAAATTCATACGTGTGAATATATTTAAACAATGTTGTTCATTTAGGGCTCGAATTATAATTTAATTATTAGAAATTCCAATTTTCAAAATTCAATTATTTTCTTTTATTATTTCATTAGAGCAGGATTTCGAAATGACACCCAATTTTTAAACTCTATAAAATTCATACGTGTGAATATATTTAAACAATGTTGTTCATTTAGGGCTCGAATTATAATTTAATTATTAGAAATTCCAATTTTCAAAATTCAATTATTTTCTTTTATTATTTCATTAGAGCAGGATTTCGAAATGACACCCAATTTTTAAACTCTATAAAATTCATACGTGTGAATATATTTAAACAATGTTGTTCATTTAGGGCTCGAATTATAATTTAATTATTAGAAATTCCAATTTTCAAAATTCAATTATTTTCTTTTATTATTTCATTAGAGCAGGATTTCGAAATGACACCCAATTTTTAAACTCTATAAAATTCATACGTGTGAATATATTTAAACAATGTTGTTCATTTAGGGCTCGAATTATAATTTAATTATTAGAAATTCCAATTTTCAAAATTCAATTATTTTCTTTTATTATTTCATTAGAGCAGGATTTCGAAACGACACCCAATTTTTAAAATCTATAAAATTCATACGTGTGAATATATTTAAACAATGTTGTTCATTTTGGGCTCGAATTATAATTTAATTATTAAAAATCCCAATTTTTAAAATTCAATATAATAATTATAAACTTACAATGTTGTTCATTTAGGGCTCGAATTATAATTTAATTATTAAAAATCCCAATTTTTAAAATTCAATATAAGAATTATAAACTTACTAAAGATGCAATGAAACTTCAAAAACGTTACGCATAGTAACTGAACGTTATGGAATCGTTATTTTAAGTAATCAAAATTTCGTGCATTTCATTCGAAGTTTTGATTTTTAATATTTATTGGGTGTTTGCATTTTTTTAAAAGTGATTTTAAGACTTTTTAATATTTTTACGTTTTATTGTGTATTTTATCGATGGTGCATATCAAGAATTTAAAAAAAGACTAATGTAAAATTTCCCTAATTGTACTTGCGAATTAGGAAATTCATTAAATTGTTTGTAAATAGTTAACAACTCGCAAAATATAAATTAAGATACAGTTACAGATTTAAAGATTAACATTACCCTGTGCATTTTGCATTGTTATCATTCGATGTGAAAAATTGTACATTGAATTTTAAAATTGATTTATAATTTAATCGCTTTATGATTAATATTTCTTCTTCTTCTAAATATTTATATTTATATACAAAAGTGCACAAAAATATATTCAACATAAATGTGTGAATTAAATTTTCCTTTTAGTTTATACGTAAGTTAAAGTATAGTCACTGTAAGATTTGTTTAAACTATTTAATACTATACTCTAAATATATAGAGCTTTCTGTCAAATTTATCACCACAAACGTACGTTAAAATATCGTTCAATTTTGAATTATAATTTTTTTTGTACCTTAATGCAACTGAATTCTATAAAAATAACTAATCTATAACAAGCACCAACTACGCAATAGTTTACTAAATACCTAACAATACTATCTAATAATCACGAAGGCGAAAAGTTTAAGAGGATTAGGGATGCACTCTAAAACTTCATTTAAAAGTCAATATTAACTTAAGAGTAAAAGTATTAATCGCCTAAGGGAATAGGCTAAGTTCTCGTATCATGTCAACATAATCTCTTAATATGCATTAAAATATACTAAGCGTTAGAGACCCAAAGCATTTTCGGCAACGGCGAAAGAGTTTACTTTTACGGTAATGTTTTCAACATAAAAATCTGAGAATATTCCAAACTGTTGAGCTGCAGCCTTAATGCGAAGTTTGTGTATTCTTGGGCACGAATGTGATGTGAATTTAAAACTAATTGTTTTGTTACCCAACTGTCTTGGTACATTCGACGGTCTTTATGATAGCTATAATTTTTCTAACTACTACTTTTAGTTACGCAATATGTACATGGAGATTATCTTTGTCTGACTTAATCACATTCAGCTGTAATGGCGTAATAAACATTATTTTTGTCCAATTTATTTCTCTTATTATTCAAACACCGCTTAGATTTAGTAGCAACAAATAAGTAGTTTAATTATTGTAAAAATAATAGTTTATTATGTGTAGTTAATCGCTCTACAATTTATGACTGCCCCTTTTACTAATAGGAGTATCTATGAAAAATTGATGAATGTAAATTTTTAATTACAGATTGTGATTTTTAATAACAGAAAGTGATAATAATTTTGTTAAGCATGTGCACTGTTAAAAATAAGTACTCAAAAATAAATAAAATGTACTCAATTTTGATTACATTTGATGCTTATCATTGTTCCGAATACATAAGTTTCAATTTAAAAAAAAGACATGCACTAAAAAAATAAACACAATGAATAAAAAAAGCAGAAGCTATCCTGCATAGACCGCCTTCATAAATCACTTTCAATAAATATCAACAATTACAAGTAAGACTTTTCGGGAATCGAACCCATATACACAGGCACCGCAGTCCAGTTCCTTATCCGTTGTTCTACCAGGGCAACGGCAAGAAGTTGTAAACTGCTGACTTGTTTAAAAAGTGTGCCAAAAGAATGAAAAGTAAGATCATTGAATTATAATAATTCAGTTTCCATTTAGGCAGTCGACATCAAGTGGCGTGAAAACATCTTCTGAACAAATATCTTAAGTTTGTCAGGTCGCTTTGTTAAGATGGCTTGAACAGAAGCTGAAATTAGCAATATTAAATCACACTGCTCAATTTTGCAAAAGTATGGTTGCTTAATTTTGAGTACGTCGTTGCTCATTCACGGTGCACTGGAACTCAAAGATAAATGAGTATGTTCAGGTACTCATGTTCAAGTACCTTTCCTTTACAGGGTAGTTAAAATTGAGGTTTGAGTGATTGAAATACTGTGTTAAATGGTATTTTATGTATTATACAGGGAAATTCAACACTGTTGGGTCAAGGGATGACTGTGACAGTGTGCTGTCACACGTTGCAATTTTTACATAGGGATCTGACCTATTTTGTACTTTGTGCAATTTGGTCAGATGGCTAGACTGACGGTCGCCGGTTTTTATTACTGTGTTACATTGTGGGAGAGTTTCGTCACTGAGCCATTTTTTACAACCACGCCAGGATTGGCCAGGAGGGGTGACCAAGAGGGGCGGAGCGTATTCCAAGTGGTGGGTTTAATAATTTATGTGGGATTGCAACCCCCCACCCCAAGACACCACCGTGGGAAATTTAAGGTTTCCCACATGACTTACAACTCTGCCTTTGCCCAAGAGATACGGGTAAATTTTTACTCCATCGTCTCCCGTCCCCATGTCCATCTCCGGAAAAGTCCCGAATTCCATGAGACCAGACGGCAGCGCTCCCATTTCGTACCAGCGCCACTGAGCTACGGAACCAGACGAGCCCCTGGAGAAGGAAAGGTCCTGATGCCAGGACGCCAGACGTCAGCATCCACATTTCATGGTAACGCCCCTGGTAGCCGGTCATCTACACCCCAAACAACCAGCTAATCGCCTCGGACGGAACTCTCCCCAACCGGTACACGTGAGTCAGTAACACATTATTGCACATAACCCCCCAACCATAAGTTTTCTCCTATATAATTTAATGTGTCAATAAAGCACCGTTTTAAAAGTAAATTATTGGTATGTATGTATTTTTTCCAAGACGACATTATTCATAAAGATACAAAAAAATAACACAACGCAATCCAAAAAATGTACTAGCCAATTTACCCCACGACAGATGGTGCCTCGGACCAGTCTTAGATTTATTTTATTAAATTTGAGCTTATTTGGAAATTATTGCAATGTTTGGCAATTTAAAAAAAATGAATGATGTTGTATTGGAAATTATATATGGTAAATGGTAATAATAAGTAACGAAATACCTCCATGCAATTTATCTGGTTAAATATATTGTGTATTGATTGTTGTGCATGTATTTAAAATTTATGTAATACTAATTATATACTAATAATGGCTACAAGTGTAGGATTTGCCAGAAAGGCAGAATTAGAAAAGCCATTTACATACTGCATAGGCTGTGGGGATATCAATCACACTTTTACGGAGTGCGAGACTTTTAAAAATATTAAGTTAGCAGTTGAGCGCACTAACATTAGTGAGAATTATCGCAAAACTGATTACTTAAATTTTAATCGCTATGGTAGGGATGAACGGACAATACAATATCCGTCTAATCAATTCGAAAAGCGCAATTCTGTGAGAAGGGGAGATTTCAGACAATTTTCGGAAAGTCGAAATGGACGAAATTTTAATAGGCAAAATGATAGGGGTCATGAAACTGATTATAGAAGTTTTAATCGCTATAGTAGGGATGAACGGACAACACATTATCCGTATAATAAATTCGAAAATCGCAATTCTTTTAGTAGGGGTGATTTCAGACAATTTTCGGAAAGTCGAAATGGACGAAATTTTAATAGGCAAAATGATAGGGGTCAACAAACTGATGTGAATCAAATACGCGCTAATAATATAAATTCGGAAAGAAATCAGGGAACAAATGGCGATTCTGAGGTAACTAGACATGTGTCGTTTAATGAACAAGATCTAGTGGCGTCACCTCAAGTGAATACTTTGGTTGCTACAGTTAAAGGGAATGATTTGGCAAGTAATTCAGATATTTGCGATTTACCAATTATAACTGTAGAGGCGGGAGAAATTAAATTCTCTTCATTGATCGATTCTGGGAGCTCGTGTTCATTTTTAGAGGCAGAAGTATTTAATGAAATAAAAAAAACGCAAAAAGTATCAATAATACCCCAAAATATTTCAATTAAAACTGTGACCGGAGAATTAGTCAACTATGAATGTTCCGCAAAAGTACGGATTAAAATGGGAAATAAATTTATTACGCATACATTTTTTGTCATAAGAGACAAAATTGGTGAGTATCAAGCGATTTTTGGAACGGATTTATTAAAGAGATATCAAACGGAAATCAATTTTGGTAAGAGCTACTTAAAATTTGAGGGTGAAATTATATATTTACAAAAGAAAGCAAGCGTTGCTCAAGGTGTTTGTAATAATATGACTCTTATACCTGGTTCACTAAAACGAAAACTAATTTTACAAAGCGGGCAGAGTAAAATTGTCGAAATAAAACTGAAACATGATATCAGTAAAGATATGGAAGTATTTTTCCAACCCAAGCGTTTGAAATCTAATATCGAAATTATACCGAATATGGATAAATCGGATAATAAGCAAATCACAGCCACTATTAGAAATTTGGAGGGGAAACCAATTATTCTTAGACGAAGAATGAAAATTTGCGAGATGAGAACACGTAATGAATTTCAAAACGATATTTCTTGTAATAATATAAACAAATATGAGCTACACACTACGCATACGTCAGGTAAAAATGAATTCGTACCTAGATTAAATTCCCAAACTAGTCGGAATATAAATGAAGTGTTAGGCAAGGCAAGAGAAATTAGAGTAAATAAATGTGAAAGGGTTCCTCAGACTGAAAAATCAGTCAGGTGTACTAGTGAAAGTCGCATAGATAGATTTCCAACAGTTGGTAAGATGCAAATTTTACAAAATGTTAAAATTTTAGAAGAAAAATTGCGAAATATAGTCAAGCAAACTAGGCAAAAGGCTCAGGATAAAATGCAACTAATTAATAATTGTGACATGGGTTTTAACATTGGAGATGTGGTTCTAGTAGAAGATAAAACAAAATTTAAATCTCAATTCATCGGTCCTTTTGAAATCGTCCGGGTAAATTCAAAAAATATCGTGACAATAAAAGATGAATTACAGTCAGAATATAAGGTGTCAACCTCAAGATTAAAAAAAATTGAGAAGCGTAAAATCCATTTGGATTAGTTTGTAGGTGTGGGAGTTTTGTATACTGTTGTATAAATAAAACAGGTAGCATGGTGTTATGTAATACATCATAAACAAATAAATAAACAGTATGCAATTGAGGTAATCAACAAAAAATATGAATGAAATAATTTGTGTGAAGTCATACAATTGTGTACAAATTCAATAAATAAAATGTTGTATGTAAGTATAACATAAAATAATGTGTACAAAAAAAATGCATAGTATAATTTGTGGAAAATACATAAAATAATTTGTGTAATTAGGTAATTTTGTGTAAAGACATAAAATTATATTGGGATAAAAAAAAAAAAAAGTATCTGGCATTCAATAATAAAAAAAAAAAAAAAAAAAAAAAAGAGGGAAAAATTTCACCCATTTGTAGACGACCGGCTGTGAGACATTTCCTAGGAGCGCCTTTTTTTTGTTGTTGTTCTGTTGACTGAACCCCCGGGAGGGGGGGGGGGGAGACGAGTTTCGATGCCTATTTTGGAGGCTAGCCGCTCTGTAGTAGGGGAGAGCAGAAAAGAGAGGTCACCGTTTGACCCGTCGACGTTTTAGGGTTGCAGGAAAGAGGCGCGCTGTGGCATCGTTGAGTTGGCATGTAAAATAAATTGGCGATTATTATGGGAAAAATAAGGAAAATGGTTGTCAATTATTAAATGCACATAAGATTTTCCAATGGGTAGAAATAGGTGTTGATTGCTGAAATAAAGGGATTAGACATGTTTTGATGTAGAACATTTGTTCTGCCGGGTAGAGGTTCTACGGGCAACAATTGAAAATTTATCTCTTGGCGTCGATTGAAAGGTGTATAAACTATTTCATAGTTAGGTAAAATATTACAAGGTTAAATCGTTATGCATTAAAATGAGTTAGATATTCCCAGAATTAATTTCAGGGACCAATTAATTGTTTATGGACAGGAAATAAGAAAATTTTCTATTTTACAATTGGCGTTTGGCGCCAATTTGGCGACAAAATTTTCTGTGCGAGCACAGGGTGATTAGTCGAATTAAAAACACGTTTAGGGGAAACAATTCCTAGTGGTATGGCAAATCATTCAATTTACAATGAAATTTGAAGGAAAAAAGCGGAGTGATACGAAACCTTACCTGTGCTTTTAATGGAAAAGCGGTCAGACGATCTCCGTATAACATGGTCACTTTTCGGAAAGCGTAAACAAGGTCGGGGGGATTTCACTTCTCTTCGGGGTACGAAAGCTACTTTTTTTTGGTTTAATTGTTAAGAGGACGAAAGTCCAGGGGTTTGTTTCGGTTAAATAGGGATCGACCTTGGTGGGACAATATCTTTTCGCGGGGGGTTTTCTTAAGCTATGATGTCGAGAGTATGGGAGAATGCAGACGATGCGGTGGTTCTGTTTTGACGCTGTTGGAAGCTCGCTCGTTTAGAGTGTGGCGTTTGTGTAAACGATTGAGACGTTACGTATCATTTCCGTGTGAATTGAAATTTGAATAATTAAAAGCGTCTTGATTATTATTGATTGATATTGTGTAGAATTAGATAATGATTGTTTCTATATATGTGTTGTAATGATATAAAAAAAAAGAGAGGAAAAATGTGTGTGACATGTTTACAGTATAACATATTTAATTAAAAAACTGTTAAGAATCAATGAATTATGTGTGATTGAAGAGACTATCAAACATGGTTTTCTGTATAATTGAATAATTATATAAATGATTTTAACTAATAATGCAATTAATTGTGACAGGAAGAATAATTGTAAAAAAAAACATTATTAGTATATAAAAAAAAAATGTGACGAGTTAGCGTAAATATAGGAGCGCATAGAAAAGTATTTTGCGACTCATTTCGCATGGTGATATTTTGTGTTTTAAAGTGTATAACTGTATTAATTAGTGTACTTTAATTTTAATTTTGGTGCTATTAATTGGAAACTAATATGACACTTTTATAAGGAAAATCGTACTTTATACAGACAATACGAACTTTTAGAAATATAAACTTTTGGGGATATGTGTGATTTTGACTAAGTGGTATGACTGACTTTTTATAACTTTCCATTGAGATTTCCAGAAGATAAAAAGAAAACCGAAGGATGTCCATACAAATGTTTAAAGAACTTTTAACAGGACAATTTTCTACATACAAGTACCATTAACAGGTAATGCGAGAACTCAGGTTTTCGCGGGAAAAGTTAAAGACTTTCCTACGCAATTTGCCTTGTGTACAAAAAGGTTTAAGACCTTCACTACAAATCAACATTCTGGAACAATTATATAATGAATAAATGTAAAATAAGGTTCAAGACCAAATTTTATAATTTGAGGGTTACCAAGTATGTCAGTTGTGATTATGAAATGTAAATAAGGTTCAAGACCAAAATTTATAAATGTTAAAAATTACCAACCCAAATTTGTTATATGTAAAAATTGTATTTTAATGTGTTTTTTTAATTTTTTTTAATTAGTGGAAGGGGGGTACTGTGACAGTGTGCTGTCACACGTTGCAATTTTTACTTAGGGATCTGACCTATTTTGTACTTTGTGCAATTTGGTCAGATGGCTAGACTGACGGTCGCCGGTTTTTATTACTGTGTTACATTGTGGGAGAGTTTCGTCTCTGAGCCATTTTTTTACAACCACGCCAGGATTGGCCAGGAGGGGTGACCAGGAGGGGAGGAGCGAATTCCAAGTGGTGGGTTTAATAATTTATGTGGGATTGCAACCCCCCACCCCAAGACACCACCGTGGGAAATTTAAGGTTTCCCACATAACTTACAACTCTGCCTTTGCCCAAGAGATACGGGTAAATTTTTGCTCCATCGTCTCCCGTCCTCATGTCCATCTCCGGAAAAGTCCCAATGCCATGAGACCAGACGACAGCGCTCCCATTTGGTACCAACGCCACTGATGCCAGGACACCAGACGAGCCCCTGGAGAAGGAAAGGTCCTGATGCCAGGACGCCAGACGTCAGCATCCACATTTCATGGTAACGCCCCTGGTAGCCGGTCATCTACACCCCAAACAACCAGCCAATCGCCTCGGACGGAACTCTCCCCAACCGGTACACGTGAGTCAGTATCACATTATTGCACATAACCCCCCAACCATAAGTTTTCTCCTATATAATTTAATGTGTCAATAAAGCACCGTTTTAAAAGTAAATTATTGGTATGTATGTATTTTTTCCAAGACGACATTATTCATAAAGATACAAAAAAATAACACAACGCAATCCAAAAAATGTACTAGCCAATTTACCCCACGACAATGACTGAATACACCATTACAAGTTCAATGATAGAACGCACGTAGACAATTGTCACAATACATGGTCTAAAGGGAGTGGGAACAACAAATTCTTTAAAATATCGTTTTTGAGATTTTTACGTATTTTTATTCTTCAATTAACTACCTTCAAAACAACTTATTTTTACTCTAATTAAAAAAAAGTAGTGAAATGTAATAAAATATATTTGTTTACTCTTGTTAACAGGTAACATTTATCTTCTTCAAATCTATTTTTCGCAAAATGGGATTTTTTTTTGTGTTCGATGTACCTCTTTCCAGAAATTTTCCATTATATATGGACAATTAATTTTTATATATACTCTACACAAATTCCCAAGGTTATACTGACATGAGATTTACAGATTATGAATTTATTATTTAAAAAAAAAAATTACTAAAAAAAAGGAATTTTTTTACGCAATTGAAGTGACTTAATCAAAAAATATATTTTTAAACCATATAAGGTTTTTCTTTAAAATCTCATTTTAGTAAATTAAGAAGTGTTTCTTAGTTTACACATAAAAAATTACAAGCTTGTGTCTATAGCACATTATAAAAAAAGGTACATCGAAAATGAAAATTTAACTATGGCGGTATATGAGGTTCCGACAGCTCCTAATATAGGCTGTATAGTTCTTTCAGTTTACAAGAATAACAGAAGAGGAATAGAAAAGAGAATTCCATAGAAAATGGAGTTTCATAAAGATAATTACAGATCCATTTTTAATCACATTTGCACTAAGCTGTAGTGGGAATTTTATTTCATTAAAAAATATTGAGAAAACGTTAATTTTTTAAATTGAAACTTAATTTTTAAATTTATGATCCTTACAAGATTTTTTCGTTTCTGTGTCTTTATTTTTTTTAGCACTGCACATACATTCATAAAAATACTCAATTTTAAGACATTTTTTAAATTTAAAAGGTCGATGGATTATAACTAGAATTTTTTAAAAAGATACTTCTTGAAAATATAAACTAAACTGTTTTGTAATTAAAAACAATTAAACATTTTATTATTTTCCTCGCCGCTTAGAAGGTATAAGCTACGATGAGTTTATGAAATATTAAAAATAATAGCATATTGGTTACTACTTTAAGTGTGCTTTCATTTGACAGTAAATTCATAGTAACGTCTTCAGTTGAGATCTAGAAATAATATTTTAAAAACCAGTAATTAAAATAATTTCAATATTATATTTTAAATATTATATTTGTAATAAAAATATTTTCTCTTCTCTGAGGATGCTAAATTCAGACACTCACACTTAAGTATATCATAAGCTGTTCCAAATATATGCTATAAGATATTCCCATTATTAGATTTATTAATTTTTGCATAATTTTGCATTAATTTTTGCATATATATATATATATATATATATAAATATACATATATATATATATATATATATATATATATATATATATATATATATATATATATATATATATATATATACATATATATATATATATATATATATATATACATATATATATATATATATATATATATATACATATATATATATATATATATATATATATATATATATATATATATATATATATACATATATATATATATATATATATATATATATATATATAAATATACATATATATATATATATATATATACATATATATATATATACATATATATATATATATATATATATACATATATATATATATATATATATATATACATATATATATATATATATATATATATATATATATATATATATATATATATATATATATATATATATATATATATATATATATATATATATATATATATATATATATATATATTGAACACTTTAACTTTAGGGTTTGATTATTTCTTTTTGGATAATTTTTATTTCTTGGTTTGGAAATGAAAGCGAAGACTTGGAATGAAATTGGTTCTATGTTTTATTTTCTACGCTCGGTTGTCTGAATTTGCGATTTACTTTGACGAACTCTGCGACATCGATATATTTTCATAATTACACGTACAATTACTGTAATCGTTGAAGTGGAAAGTGTGTTTAACTCATCATTTTAAATGAAAGTTTGATCAATAAATCGAACTTGTAATTACTTAATCAAATTTCCGAAAATTTTCTTTTTAATAGGTGTGAATTTTATTGAGCTCTGCAAACTTTTAATGAAATGCTATTATTGGCAGATGAACAACATATATTTGCGGTTTTTGAATAATAGTAATTAAAGATTTTAATAAACATATTTTTTATTTAAAAAAAAATTAGGAGAAAAAGAAATTCACAATTTTTAATTTTTATGAAACAGGATATATTCTTTTCTAAGTATTAAAAATAGTCAAATTTTATTAACCTCAATCTGAATTTGTGTGTGATAAAAACCATCTAATTTTGATACATTTTATAAAGTTTCATGGAATAAATGAGAATGCTAATGCTCTCTCAATCTAAATCATATTCTTCATTATTACAATTTATTCAAATATTATATATATATATATATATAGTAACATTGATATTAAATAATTCAGTTTTTCAACTTTCTTGTATATTTAAAAGCGAATTTTTCTTTAACTAGAGCGCATTGTTTTATTTTAGTATCTCATTCCATTAGACTGATTATTCAAAGGTATACTTCCAAGAAGTTTAATTTTTCTTTATCATCCAATAAATATTCAAAATAACTACATTTTCATAGTGATTGAAAAAATAATACTAAATTATATAGAAAACTTCTTTCAGAAATTCACCAGATCGATTTTGTCATAAAATGTCTTAATCTTATATATTTGCAACAAAAATAGCTTCCACCATAAAACCAATTTTCTCATTGGTAGTTATTTAGATTAAAATTCAAATTTCGCCAAGTTATTTTATCTGTCACACAGACGCAATTTCATGTGTCGTAATGAAAAAAGGTGTGTAGTATCTATTTATCTACTAAACTATATCAGAAGGCATACCTCAACTTTTATCTCAATAAACGTTTTGGAATAAGTGTCTTTTCACTGCCTTCCCAATTTTATTGCTTCTCTGTACTTGGATATTCGACTTTTTATTACAGCTATTTCAAAAGCTGTTCGATACGCGAAATTTTGAACAGTTTGCATCTTATGTCCTTTTTTAAAGCATTTTTTTCTAAACTTGTTTTTTCTCTCCATTTAATAAAATATTAAAAAGATTCTCATTAAATATTCTATTCATTGGTCTTTTAAAGCAGAATGTGGAATGTTCTTTATTTGGGAATTCTTTCTACTTCGGTTGCTTTCAGATATTTTTTTGTTCCGGTTTTATGGATGTTTTGTTTTAAATCTTGAGTGATAAAAAATTAGCATGCTAATAGGATTATTTGAAAAAAAAAATACACAAAAGTAAAAAAAAAAAGTATAATTAAAGAAGTTAATTCTTTGAAAAGAATTTAAGTTAAGTAACAAAGGCTCTTTAATGGACACTTGTCTGCGAGCAAGAATTTTATTTATCTCACAATTTTATTTTTTTTAGAGTAAAAGCGTTTTGTAATCCATTTTAACAGTTATAGCGTGTAATGTATAAAAATACTTAAAAAACATCAAGAAGTTATTTTATACGATTAAAAAGCACTGCATGATAGCGTATTTTTAAATGATTTTGTTTTGCGGAAATATTACATAAGTACATTTTATAGAAGTGAAATTAGTTTTTAGAATTTAAGTTTGGCTATTTGTAGGTTTATGCTTTTTCGTTCATCAAGCGTAAACGCCTGAAAGAAGTGTTGTCTTTTACTTTTGCATAATTTAGAGACGAACTTTAAAGTATGATTTATTATCCAACTCGCACAAGAGTCATAAACTAGTTTTTCTGAAAGATAAACTAACGAGAAAAAGATAGTGGTTTAAAAATTTCAATAATTCTTAAACATACGTGCAATGTACAAAAAAAAAGTACTTTAAAAAGAGTTCATGAGCATACTAGTTTTGCTTTGAGTGCAGTTGCATCATAAATGAGCCATGACGTACTCAAATTTAAGTTTTCGTACTTTCGCAAAAATGAGCAGAGTGATTTAATATTGCTAATCTCAGCTTCGGTTCAAGCCATTTTAACAAAGCGACCTGACACACTTAAAGTAGTTGTTCAGAAGATGGTTTTAAAGTTAGTTATTACAACTAAATTATTTTACTTCTTATTCTTTTTTTAACATTTATCTGTTTATAATTTATTTACTCCGCTCTGGTAGTACAACGGATAAAGCCCAATGATTGCGGTGCTTGGGGATATAGGTTCGATTCCCAGGAAGTCTTGATTGTAATTATCGATATTTATTGAAAGTGATTTATGAAGGCAGCCTATGTAGGCTAGCATCTGTTCTTTGTATTCACTTTTACCATCGTACTATTTTTTAAGTACATGTATTTTTCAAAATTGAAACTTATATATTCGGATACATGTTAAGCATACTTTAACTAATTTAATGAATTAATTTAACTAATTAAAATGCACTCAAGAATGAGTACATTTGACTTATTTTTTGAATGTCTATTTTTAACAGTGTAAGTTTAAGGAATGCAGATTTAAATATTTCAAACATTTTATCATTTTTATTGTTATTTATTACTTTTCGTTTATTATTTTATAACTTTTGCAAATAAGTTAAAGAACTTTAGATTTAAAATTTTAAAGGAAAATATTATAAAATTTTCTTTTTTTAAAAGTTGGTATTAATTTTATAACAATACCAAATAATTAAAAAAAAAGTTAAATTATGAATATACTTTGATTGCAAATATTTACTTTTGATTTAATTATTTATAATTATTTACTTGATTTTTTAACTCAAAAGTTATATTATTATTTAATACACATTTAAGGGACTATTTGTGAAAGAATGATCTTTTGTTAAAATAATATTCCTATTCAAACAGGGAAAAAAAAAAAATTAAAAATATTAATCAAATTAATTGTTTTATTGAATTTCAATGAATGCATAAAATCATTTTATTTTTACAATAAGATTACATTTGAAAGAATAAAGTAATTAAATAAAGAAATTAAAACTACAAAGAAAGTTCATAAGCAATTTTATTAAATTTTAACAAAGATTAAATTGCTATTGACTACATTAAGCGTACACGTAAAGCCATTCGAGTAAAATTACTTGCCGATGTTTTAAAAGTTACTTTGAACATGTTAAGACTTTTGGGAACTCGTATAGTTTAAACAGGTGTATGGTAATCTATTGGATTAGTGAAAAGCTAAGTGTAAACATAATACTTCAAAATACATTATAAAACACCTAGACCTTACCTGGTCTGAGGTTAAATATTTTTGGTACTATCTTTAAAGCAATTAGCCTCAAAGATAAGAAATGTTATATTAAAACATATTATTTATAATTGTGCCATTAAAGAGTTGAAATAAATGTCATTGTATTTAAATTAATAAATAAGTTTAAAGGTGTTTAAATTACTAAAAATACTAAAGTCAAACTCAGAATAATAGAATTTAATATAAAGAATATTACTCTAAGTATAATTGAGCCCTCTAGTTTCAAACCCAGATATATCCACTTTTTCAAAAACAAATATTAATTTTTCATAAATTTTCAATGCACTACAACACATTGCAAAGCGGTATTGACCAAAAGTGTCTTTTTCCAGTAAATAAATGCATACAAATGTATGAGTTTAGATCCAAAAGTACGTGGCAGTCAATCATCATTAGTATCTCCAGTAAATTAATGAAAACGGATTTATCTGGTTTTGAAACTAGAGGGTTTAATTATAAAAGTAGTGAAAAGTTATTATGTGGTAAAATCGTAATAGCATTTGAACTGGTATTTACGAAAATATTTGGAAACTTGTAATTTTCTGATTAATTGTAAGAGTTCTTGTTGGTCGTTTAATAAATTTTTCTTTTTCGAGTCACATTTGTTGTTATGAAACTGCATGTTTCCTGTTCTAAGTTCAAACGAGTTGCATTTAGTATTAGACATTGATCAAATATTCATATTTCTACGAATCATACTCCGAATAAATTACAGTGACATTTGCAATGACTGTTCCTTCATTGTTGTTCTCTCATGTATTGATATTTTAAACCGTTAATTTTTCCGAGTTGTGAAACTCTACATTTTACTATCTTCTCTGTGTGTCTTTAGATTTTATCATTCGTTCAAAATATTTTGTAACTAGAAATTATTTCAAAATAATTTTAAAAAAATACATAATTATATAAAAATTATTGTAAGATAACAAATGTTATAAAACAATTTTTAAGATATCAAATGTTATAAAACAATTTTTAAGATATCAAATGTTATAAAACAATTTTTAAGATATCAAATGTTATAAAACAAATTTTAAAATATCAAATGTTATAAAACAATTTTTAAGATATCAAATGTTATAAAACAATTTTTAAGAAATCAAATGTTATAAAACAATTTTTAAGATATCAAATGTTATAAAACAATTTTTAAGATATCAAATGTTATAAAACAATTTTTAAGATATCAAATGTTATAAAACAATTTTTAAGATATCAAATGTTATAAAACAATTTTTAAGTTATCAAATGAAGACGCGGGTGTAAGAACTAGACTGCCCTCCAGTCTAACTTGTCAAGTAGACTGGCTTGTTTGGTAGGTCACGGGGCACTGTATCCAAGATTATGACTAAGACTGGGTAAATTGCAGCTGCAGAAACTCAGAGTCGAATAAACGTGTGTTGAGAACAAAAATGATGAAAAATAATAAATCTACAGTATAACTAAACTGACTACCAGCATCATAAAATGTGTAAGGAACTCCACAAACATGGTTTTTATGGACGAGTTGCTATTCCCAGCAAAAAATGTCAGCATGAAACCTTCATCAAAATTGTCAAATTGAAGGTTTTTTGAAGGTTTTATAAAGGATATTGAAACAAAAAACTGCAGTTTTTCTTAAAGTTTTTAATTTTCCTGCATAAAAAACCTTTAAAATATCTGCATTTTTCCTTCATGATTAAAAATTGAAGGTTTTTTGCAGGTTTTTATGAAGGTTTTTAGCAGTTTTTATGAAGGACATTGAAACAAAAACCTTTAATTTTATAGATCTTCAAAAAAAACTTCAGTTTTCCTGCATAAAACCTTCAATTTCAAAATTTTAATGAAGGTTTTATGGTGACTTTTTTTTGCTGGGTTGCAGTACAACTCATCAGTAATCAAAATGCTACTAACATGATATAGTGGTCACGAGGGCGTCAAACTGCATCAGAAAAAGGTTGTTTGAACAGATGATACAAGATTGAACAATGTTCCCGACTTTTGTAGGAATTTCTGTCTGGAGAATACTTTCCCAAGTGTACAAACCATATTGTTCGCTATCAAGAGTGAAACTTGACGAATGTTCAGTCATAGCGGGATATTCAGCAGGACACATTATTACCTAGCATTGTGACGTCACTGTATATGTCTACGTGACCATTTTAAGGGACCAATCCAGTACCATGGTGCAAAGTTTGTTGGAGGATGGTTTGTTGAGGATGGTGTTTTTCAAGATAAAAAAAACCCATCAGAATGCCACCTCAAAATGAGATTTCTGAGTAATAAGATAAAGTTTCACATCTTCCACGGTCACCACAATCGCCACACTTCAACATCATTGACTTCTTGTAGTCAACGCTGAAGACAAATATTAGAGCGCAATGTATACCTCCATCATAATTAACTGAACTTGCAAATATTCGAAACGTAGAATTGTATAAGATTACCGTAAAAACTATACACGATCTTTTTTTTTCCTTTTCAAGGAGACAGAAAACAGGTATGAATGCCAACCGTGGTTCTATGCCATATTGGACAAGATTATATGTATTTGTCTTGGTGCATTTCCGTGTATTTTTAAATTTTTAAAAAAATACACGGAATTTTGTATTTACAACTAGGAGAAAGAAATTACTTTATTTCAATCCTGCATTGAAATCGGTTTCAGTATGCTGTAGTCGCTGTAAGCAATGTAAGCAAATACGATTTAAAAGTCCGATACTTTGAAGATTTTTATTCTTTTTCACTTTTAACACTTTTTCTAAAAACAGCCAACCATCCATCC
Organism: Troglohyphantes excavatus; assembly: GCA_963932185.1. Classification (NCBI taxonomy): domain Eukaryota; kingdom Metazoa; phylum Arthropoda; class Arachnida; order Araneae; family Linyphiidae; genus Troglohyphantes; species Troglohyphantes excavatus. Next base: position 32,955,508 of record OZ010666.1, on the reverse strand, counting down.
ATATTCTTGAAACGGTCACAGAATGTTTTCGAATACCAAATGCAATCCTTTCGAGTCGATTTCTAAAATCCTGCTATTACAGCATATCTCTTTTTTTGCAGGAGCTGTACTTGTTCCGTTAGGTGTCGGAAAAAATGTAAAAGCTTAAAATGCAAACACCTCTACGGATCAACATAAGTCGATCCCATTCCCACAGGGAGCGGAAAGAAAGACTGGACTTCAGAAACACGATTTTTCACGTGAAAGTTATGCTAGGCTGAGATTTACTCTCAGCTGACTGTGACTGTTTAGATAAGATTTCCTGAGAATACGTTTAAAAGTCTGAATATATATCGTATGTGTATTTCTGATGACAAGTATTGCGCGTAAAAACTGCTTTTCTTATACATTGACCGTAAGTTATAACAGTTTGTTAACAATTGTTCCTGAAAACAATTGTTAACAAACTGTTGAGGGAAACTGAATGAGGGAAATATTAAATAAGGTTATTTTTCTTTCGTTGACTTCGACAAACAAGTGGAGAACTTAAATATATATATATATATATGTATATATATATATATATATATATATATATATATATATATATATATATATATATATATATATATATATATATATATATATATATATATATATATATATATATATATATATATATATATATATATATATATATATATATATATATATATATATATATATATATATATATATATATATATATATATATATATATATATATATATATATATATATATATATATATATATATATATATATATAAGGGTGATACAAAAGTCTGTGACATATTTTAAATGTAGTTTAAAATCCTGTAATTGTACTCATTGGACTAAAATGGTTCTTACGTACGATGAAAAGTTTTGTAGATGCAAATAAGAAAAATTATTTTCAAAATTCGTCCATAGGTGGCACTGTATGATCGAACGTTTTGTTTCTGGATTTTTTGTAGATTTCATATTAACATCGGTGCTGTCACTCCGAAATTATGACTACCAATGAAAAAGCTGCTTGTGTAAGTTAGGACTTTAAAACCGAATACTGTTCGAAATCAATACTGTTTAATTAACACTATTTAATATCAATACTGTTCAAAATAGACCTGTAACTGCTTATTATAAAAAATAAATAAAGGATTGTTTTTTGTTTTTAATACTTTTTCGTGTTTTAAAGGCACAGCGTCACCTTTGGGTTAAATTTGGAAATACACATTTTATTTATTTCAACAAAGAATAGGAAGTACAGAAAAATGTAACAATATTTCTGAAAAGTGAAATATTGTACAAAAATATGAATTTCGAAGCTTATAAATGAAAACATTTCTACAATATACTTAAAATTGGTCATATTTTAATGTAATGAATTTACATATTTGTTTTTTGTTAAACAAATTATCAATAAAAATATCTGATAAGAAAATTAATATGATTTGCTGTAAACCTTAGAATATAAGCAACAAGTTTTATATGAATTTAAAAAATCATCTGTAAAAACAATTAAAAATAATGACAATGCAGCATAAATAAAAACGCACCGCGAATCATAATAGCAGGAGTTAATTTTTTTAAAGAAAATAAATAATAAAAATGTTGATATATTAAAATGGCGGATTACAACTTGATATTACAAAAACACACCATTAATAAACATATGTATTATGTTTTAAGAGTTTATAAGCTGTTCTTTATTCTATTTTATTCAAGTTATTTATTCGACTAAAATGTTTGCTATAATAATTCGTTTGTACATGAAATATTCAATGATTCCCACTGTTTATCCATTTTACCCCATCTGTTAATTGAAGTAGGCTACCTTAGAAAATAATTATTTAAATTGTTTAAAAACTCTTAATGAACTGAATATATATGATTATGTTTCCTATAAATAATTGCATTTAAAAAATCTTAATTTTACAACTTTTTCCAGAGAGTATTTGGACTTTTAACTAAAAAAATTATCAAGTTTTTTTACACATTTTCCCCCCACCAATTTTCAATGAAAGTAGATGTCTTTTTCGAAACTTTCATAATTATAAATAATAGTCTTTATGCGTTTATTCCCTAAAATGTATTTATGCAACAAAATTACTCCCAATAACCCTAGAAGTTTTATATATTTGAAACATATCAAATGTGATATGCAATAATTACATCTAATGAAAATGCTCTGAAAATTAATACTATTTTTTATACTCATTAAACATTGCATTTTTATGTCACCAATTTATAATAATGACTTTTAATACAACTTTAAAACTAATAATAAATTGTTTGAAGTTATGTTTTGTTGAAAATCATATTGATAATGTACTTATTGTAATGAAAAAACATTTGGGATAATTTAAGAAAAACACACTTACATAAAAATAATTGCTAATTACTTGAATTATATTTTTTTTATAAATTAGAAACAAAATAGTTTAATATGTATAAGCGTAGTTTATAAAGTTTAATAAATTATTCTTCCTTTACATCTTGTAAGAACCCAATGGTGTGGATATCACCTAAAGGTTATTCTAACTATAAATTTTAATATTTGACATAAAAAAGCATCCTCGTATATTAGGAATATATAATATTTAAAGAAATAAATATAGTTTATTTTTTATTTCCCTTTTAAATGATACGACAATTGAATACTTTTTTTAAAAAAACTATTCAAGTAATTACTTTTGTGTAACAGCTGTGTATACATTTTGTCAAATAAATTATTTTAGTTTATTTTTAATTAAATTTAAGTAATTTATATATATGATTTATATTTTTTTACATAATTTTCTTTGCAAAGGAAAGACTTACCCTCTATTTTTCAATTACGCAATTGGGTTAAAAAATCTTACCAAGATAAGGTTTCGATAAAATTTTCCTTGTAAACCATTGAGATAAAAAAAAAAAATATTTTCAACTTCTTGGAATGAAGTTTCTTTTTTTTATTCCTAGTTTATAATCAAACGTACTCGCGTTTTAGAAAACATCTGCATAAAACATTTCCTTCTGGAACACAGTTTAAAATAAATGCTAGACGTTTGTTTTTTTTAAATATCTTCCTCTAAAAATCTAGGTTTAGTGAAACTTTAAAAAAAGACTTTAGTTTTAAAATGTTTTCTTTTTTTATTTATTCAATCAATCTAATTTTTTTAGTATTTAAGGGGAACGGAAAAGTCGCAGAAATCCTTATGTATTCACTGTCAAAAAGTACTTTTTGCTGTACCTTTTTCTCAGAAGTTTGGTTTGGTTGGTTTATATGTTTTCCAGCTGCCTATTTCTGTCCTCATATTGAGATTCATCACAGCTACATACACATTCACACACATATTCATACTTGCACCTCGTTATTTTAGAACCAAGGTCAGATGACGAGGAAACACCTGATCTGGCAACCCACGCCTTCAATAGACGTCGGGACTTTGGTCCCCGATCAGCACCAGTCCCGTATACACGCCGATATAATATGTTGGATGTTCTGGATGACGTTCTAGTATTTTTGTAGCAAAGCTGGCAACCCTCCGATTACAAGATCACTACTTCTTTACTTTCTTTTGTCAAGTGCACCGCATGGATTCGAACCAGCAATCCTCTTACTACAATCTGACGCCTTTATTGGGTTATTTTGGGATACTGAGAGCCCCCAGAAGTTTGGAACAACAAATATATAAATTTGGTATATACGTACTCGTAAAATAGTTTTACAAACATTGAAGCTCAAATTTAGAAATTGATGTATTTTAAAGTTTATAAATAATATATAATATATTCCTTATATATATCCCTAAGCTTATATATTATATAATATATAAATTTAGAAATAATATATAATATAGAATATATTATAAATAATATATTTTTTTGACAAACTTCGAAAGTTAACAAAAATTAGCATTCTTAAAAGAGGCATAACTAACTAAATTCTTGTTATATTTTAAAATTCAAGTCTAAAAGTAAACACACATATGAGCAATGGTGTTGTAAAATTTTAAAAGCTTTAATTATAGTAGTTGCTCAGAAAAAGTGCTTTTAGTTTATAAAACATATTTCTGAGCTACAAAATAAACAAACAAAGTCTGTATCGTTAGTTATGTCACTTTTAGTGAAACGAATATATATTTTTATAAATATTTCTTATTATCGTAGAAACAAATTTTAAAATGCGTTCGAAAGAAAAGTTTTAAAATATTTCAAAACTACAATAAAAGCAATACGATTTTTTAAAGAAAATGGCTTTCCGAGTCCCCGGTTTTATTATTGATAATTTCGAAGTGCAATTTGTTGTGAGGCTTTTAGTGTTGTTTATATATTAGTATACATCTGAGATGTGCGGTATGAATTGCTTCTGTAATATGATTTATTGAAATTTATTGGGCGCAGTTATTGCACTATTAGTAACTAAAAAGTCTGCAAAAAAAAATTACAATTCCCCATTTCCTGCAAAAAAAATCCTGCAGTTTTTTTAAAGAATAATGCAAAATTTTCATTAATGATGTAAGTTGTTAAGAAAAATGCATTTCATACTTGTATTGTTTTTCATGGAAGTAAAGTGAAAATATAGTTTAAAAAAAATATTTTAAAGTATTTTCAATTGTTTTATAAACTATTTTACTATTGAATGTCATGTTACATTTACACTATTAAAAAAATTGTAATAGAAATATAATAATAAACCATTAGAATTTTTTTATAAACATTACTATTCACAAGAAATATTCTAAGTTTATAAAAAAATACACTGGATGTTACTGGTTAAACATTCTCGTATAAAATAACACATTTTATAAGAATTTATAAATTGTTATGAAACGTGTTACATTTTTTTTATTATTTACAAAACAACATCGGATGTTATTGGTTAATAATTACTGTATAAAATAACACATTTTATGAGATTTTATATTCAAAACAAATTGTAAAATATGAAAATGTGATTGAATATAAATAGAATTTACATATAAAAGAACACGTTTTACAATAATTTATAAATTTTTATGAAACGTGTTACAAAAAATATTAAAGTTTATAAAAAAATACATCGGATGTTACTGGTTTACAATTTCGTATAAAATAACACGTTTTATAAGAATTTTATAAAATCTTATTAAACGTGTTACAAAAAATTTATTGTTTATAAACAAATATATTGGATGTTACTGGTTTGCAATTTCCGTATTAAACAACACGTTTCATAACAATTTATATTCAAAATAAATTGCTAAATATGTAAAAGTGATTGAAATTAAATAGAATTTCCGTATAAAATAACACATTTTATAAGAATTTATAAATTCTTATAAAACGTGTTACAAAAAATATTTAAATTTATAAAAAAATACATTCGATGTTACTAATTTACAATTTCGGTATAAAATAACATGTTTAATAACAATTTATATTCGAAACAAATCGTTAAATAGGGGAAAGTGATTGAATTTAAATTGAATTTCCGTATAAAATAAGAATTTATAAATTCTTGTGAAACGTGTTACAAAAAAAATTAGTTTATAAAAATATACATTGGATGTTACTCTTTTACAATTTCCGTATTAAACAACACGTTTCATAACAATTTATATTCAAAATAAATTGCTAAATATGTAAAAGTGATTGAAATTAAATAGAATTTCCGTATAAAATAACACATTTTATAAGAATTTATAAATTCTTATAAAACGTGTTACAAAAAATATTTAAATTTATAAAAAAATACATTCGATGTTACTAATTTACAATTTCGGTATAAAATAACATGTTTAATAACAATTTATATTCGAAACAAATCGTTAAATAGGGGAAAGTGATTGAATTTAAATTGAATTTCCGTATAAAATAAGAATTTATAAATTCTTGTGAAACGTGTTACAAAAAAAATTAGTTTATAAAAATATACATTGGATGTTACTCTTTTACAATTTCCGTATAAAATAACACATTTCATAACAATTTATATTCGAAACAAATCGCTGAATATGGGAACGTGATTGAATTTAAATTGAATTTCCGTTTAAAATAAGAATTTATAAATTCTTATGAAACGCGTTACAAAAAATTAAGTTTATAAAAATATACATTAGAAACCTGATTGAATTTAAATCGAATCAAAGCATTACATCTGATTATCCGAGGAGAAATAGATCAATGCCGGGCAGCACAAATATCGCTGTCCAGAAAAGTCCATTACTTCGAGCCTTCGCAAAGTTCATTAGCACTTACCTAAATCAGAGACATGCACATCCGCGAACTGGGAATGTTCGAGGAATGCAATATTTCTCCTCGCGCCAGGTCAGATTACTATTTTTCCAAGTGCAACTTGGTAACAGGAAACATTGAACAATTCAGTGTCAACTACTCATATTGACTTACCCGAAATTCCTCGCAGTTCTTCGTAGGGAATATTTTCGCTGTATATTGTATAAAGTAATGGTAGGTTGGTTTAGTCTTATGAAATTGTTAAATTTTGGGTATTGTGATACTTGTATTATTGATTTTAAGTGCTCCTAATTCATATGTCTTCGTAGTAATATTGGGTTTCATATCAACATCCCTCATGTTTTTACCTAACGTTTGCGGAAAACTCAATCAATGCATGTGCTGACGATAATAATAATTTTTTTCTCCATATATTTGAATAATAAAGATACTGTTCTGTTAAGTTAAAAAAATAAAAAAAGAATTATAGCTTTAAATATTTTGGAAAAGGTCAAATTTCATACTTTGAAATCAAATGTATGTAGTTTCTCAAAATAGGGATTTTAATTAGAGTAGAGTGGGATAAATCAGTCTCGGGGCAAGTGTGGCCACGGCTTATTATATTTTGAAAACAATTATATTTCACTAAAAAACTCACTAAGTACACAATATTAGAAATTTTTTCTTTTGACATTCACCAAAAAGAGTGGCAATTTCTATCGTGATAGTGTTATTTTATTTCGAAAAAGTTTTTACTTTTAAATAGAAGTTTAGTTTAGAAAGTTTGTCAGAATTTTATATTTTTGTCCTAATACCTAGAATATAAAAAAAATTGTATTGTTATTAAGTTTAATGTATATTTTTCAAAAATGCAAATTTTTTAGAATTGAACTAACGGTTTAGCATTGGTAGCTGAGGTTACACTTGCCCCATCATTTTTTGCACATTGGGCAATTACAACCATGACTATAACAACGAATGTTCAACTTTTACTTGAGCTGAAAACAAAGATGTCACTTTCTCCTTGTACTACCTTCAGTAAGTCGTCTGGTTGGTTTGGTTTGTTTAACAACGTCGCACTAGAGCTGCACAGTGGGCTATTGGCCACGGTTCGGGGCCTATCTCGAAGGAAAGACCCGGGAACGATGCCTCGTATTTTTGAAACATAGGTAAGTCGTCTGACTCATGTAAATAATATATTTTAGCCACGTTATGAGTTTATTAAGTTTTAGTTTAGAACTGTGCTTAGTTGAATAGCCTAATACGACGAAAAAAAACAAGATTTTTAAAGAAAAATTCTAATATTCAAATTTAATGTGAAGTGCTTCTAAAACTGGGAAATAAAACAGTTGTTCCTAAATTTGTTTTAAAAAAAAAATGAAAAAGTATGGAAAACATATGTAAATCATGTGCTAATTATGTATAGCTAAATGATATTGTAAACTAAAACAAAATTCTTTAAAAAAAATATTTGCTAAATTAAGTTCATTTTTCCGAACACCCTGATTTTACTCACGAAAGAGTTCCTATCTCCCAAACAGTTAGATATAAGAACCTCGCATAATCAGTTTAATTCACGGTATAACTTAATTATTATTTATGTGCAGTCTATGGGGTTTTGAGGGGCGTGGTTGTACTTGCTCCGTATTTCCGAAGCAACTGCCACCAGTAGACATTAAAAAAGAAATTAAATTGTAAAACGTAAATGGTAGATAATATAAAATATTTCAAAGCCTTATTAATAAATATCCCCAAATAGTGTGTGGTAAGGTTTGCTTTTATATTCTTTATAGTTATTTCACAGTAACAGTTTGAAAATGAAAAAAAAATAGTTATAACCTGGATGCACTTTCCCCACTCCACCCTAGTTGAGAGAAGAATAAGCATAATAACGGATAAGATTGCCACACTTTTGTGATTATTAATATTATAATTATTTGTCTATCGATTAATTGGTTATCGAATAACCTACTTTGTCATTACTTGATTTAAGTGCCATATTAAAGACTCCAATTATTTTTTTAAGAGTGCCAATTGTTGGTTGATTGGTTTCAATATCATAATGATTAACACACATAACAAAGTTTACACTGAAATGATTAGAATTTGTAATTATTAATAATACTTTCTGAAGTTTAAACTTTGTACCTCAAAGCCAGACGAGCCTAAGTAAAAATGTGGCGATTTTTGTTTTAATGCAGAATATGTTTTAAAAGATCTTTTTCTGTCGATATATATATATATATATATATATATATATATATATATATATATATATATATATATATATATATATATATATATATATATATATATATATAATATTTATATATGTATTTTTAGTCGGAAAATTAATAAAATAATAAATTATTTTATAGAACATATTTGTAAGTAAAATTAAGTAAGGAAATTTTTTACAAACCTCAATCTGTAAGAGTTTAAAAATAATAATATAAGAAATAGGTATAACACACGTTGTATAGGTGATGTATAAGTACCACCCTTATCATATAGTCTACACGTAATGTAAAGGATTTGCATTGCGATGCTTAATCATACATTAGAGGGATATACAGTTTCAATAGGATTATGGTCAAAGAGATGTGCTCAAATGTGGGTGTTTGCGATAGAGCCAACTACATACGTTTCAGAGCGGCGCTTTGCTACTGATTGTATGGTAAGGATTATAGAGGACTGTACTGTTCGATATCGACGGGATTATAAGGGCAAATGAGAATTAAAGGTGAATACAGATATCGGATATCAACACCCTAAGTGGTGAGTTATAAAGTGAGAGAATGGTTGTTACGGATTGTGGTTGCTTGTTGGTAGGATTTGAGCGATGGAAATCGTATGCATTTGAGGGTTATACAGTTATATTATATTAAGAGATTTCTCTGGAGTTGTATAATTGTTTCTTGGTTAAAGATTGGTTATGTAATGTTTGGATGTGAAATAATTAATACGTTTACCTATGAAATATATCTGGAAATGAGAAAAAGGTTTTTTATATACTGTAAGGTATATCAAAATCTACTATGCTCCCTTCTGGGTAGCTGGTCCAGTAAAAAGTTTGATGTATGTTTTTAGAAGTTTATAATATGTGGATCATGATTAAATACATTTTGCTGTTAATATGGGTAAGGAACATAGATTTTGATCAACTATTTGAAAAATACTTCCTCTTTATACTCAAGAAATCTTAATTCAAAATCTAATGCCATTTTATCTTTCGTATTTTTGAAAATGAATATTGATTGCTATCAGAAGAAAGTACTTGGGTAATAAAAGAAATACATTTCTAAGCATTTAATAATTTTTTAAGTTAAAAGAACATGTAATCCTACCCTGTTAAAATTATTACGACCTTGCACCAAAATTTGGTACCCATTTAGGTGTAACCAACATTTGGTGCTTAGTTTCACCATTTTAAGGTGCTACCACGGATATCATTTAGTGGTGAAACGTTGCACAACATATCAAATTTTCGCTTCACCATTAAATGTTGAACCAAAATTCGAGTTTTCTTAGTATTTTAGTAGTAGCAAAGCTGGCAAAATTCCGATTGCTCTTACTTTTCTTGGTCAAGTTTACCGGTCGGGCTCGAACTACGAATCCTCTGATTCATAGCTGAATGTCGTTATCTACTGGACCTCGGAGGCCCTTTTTCGTTGTTGTCGTTCTTGGAGGGGATTCCCCGGTTTGTTGATGTAGCGACAGCGAAAATGTCGGTTGCAGTTAAAGAGGTTGAAACAATTATAGGTGAAACTTCCGCTTTTTTCAAATAAAGAATTTTTGGTGCAACCTAGATTCCACCATAATATGGCGTAATTTGTTGCGCACCTCAGTTTTGCACCAAGATATGGTACATCTTTGAAATGAAATTTTAAACAATGTACACACACCCTTTTGAGTGTTTTATTAATTACTAAACTTATAACTTAATACAACATATAAAAATAAAATATTAAAATATTTAACTAAAAAAAACTTATCTTCGAGAGTATTTGGATAAGTGAGTGTTTTAAAAGAGAAACGAGATTTAACGAAAAATAAGAAGTGTACAAAAATCCTGTTTTGTGTATAACCATCCCAGATTCTACAAAAATGAGATGACTCAGATTGTACAAAACTTCAACTATATTTTCCAACTTTTACCTCTTTTAAAAAGAGCTATTTATAATTTAATTACTTCCATTTAAATATAAAAGTTAATTAAACTTAAATATAATTATTATCTAATACGTGTTAAAATATAGTAATGAAGCGTTAGTTGTCAATAATTGTTAAATGCTGTTATTATAACAGTCTCAGTGCTGCACGTCGATGCAAATGAAAGCTTGATTACATGGTAAAGTAATAAGTACAAAACCATAATTCAACCATAACGATTAGTATGACACACTGACATAAACATCAAGCTACTCTTTATAATTACTTTATAAACTGGTAATTTAAAAGTTAGATGTAGTATGATTTAGTATATATATCTATTTAAATTTCCTGCCTTACAACGTTTGCCAAGAGACGCAATATCAGACATTTAATCATTTAATTTCAGGAAGTCGTAAATAACAGGAATGCAATTTGTGTATGCTTATGAGGATCGTTAAAATAGTTCTTTTACTAAGCATGTATTATTTACCAAAGCTATGAATTATTTGTTTATAAATATAGGGGATTTGTTAAGGGTAGTAATGTCATCTATGTCAGTGATACTGCATAAATCAGTGGTTACCAAAACACTGGTGGTCTGAGAGGGGGCTTTAAAGTTGTCTGTGAAGCTTTTGTTCTATCACAAATATATTTTTGTTTTATTTTAAAATTTTAGTATTTATATGAAAAGTGTTCTTGTATAAAAAAATGTAAGGGTCATTCCATTGTATTAGTCCGTGATGTATCCCTCAGCAGCGTCACATTTTTATTTTATTATAAGTTAATTAATGTAAAATAAACCCAATATTTTTAAACACTAACTAAACCCCTAAAAATTGGATTTATTTAACGTTTAACTAATATATAATTAAATAAAAAAGTTGCGGAAGGGGCACACCATACTGTCAAAAAAAAAGTAAAAGGTACTCATTTTTAGAGTATATTCAATGATTTTTAGCATATATTCGACGATATTTTGAAAAAGACATGTACTTAAAAATGAGTACAATAGATAAAAATTAATAAAAAGGGCACATGTTCTTCTATATAGGCTGCTTCATAAATCACTTTCAATAAATATCGACAATTACAACCAATACTTATAGGAATTCGAATCCACATCTGTAGGCACAGCTGTCCAGAGTACGTTCATGCACTCATTTTTAAGCACCTTTTTTACAGGGTTAAAATTTTTTGATGCGACATTTAACTTTTTAAGATATATCTCTATTAAAATAAACAATATTTAAACAAAGTCTTTGAATTTTGCTTGTATTACTGATATTTAAAATTTTTTACAACAAAACTACATTTGGCATTTTACTAACCTTTTGCAGGAAATGAAGGATGCAGTACATGAAAAATCCAAAATTAAAAGATCGGAATATTCACGCAATTATGTCTTATTTCTTTTTAAAGTTATTAGCATAATTTTAATTTAAAATACATTATTTAAAATTTTGATCAATTTATTATTTTAATATAAAAAAATAATCCATAATATTTCAAGAAAATTTAAAATTATAGTGTGGGTCAAAATTGTGTAAGGTTTTAACCGTTTGTTTCTATATAAAAAATAACAAAGCATTTACGAATTTAATTTGTTATGGTTGAAGTGATGTTATAAAACTGTAACCCCTTTAAAAGTAATGTCAGATAATTTTGTCCTTTTTAATATTCGTAGCTAATTCATACAAAATTAATTGCTATTTTCTTTTTCGTGTAAAATTTACTTGACATATTAAAAATAAAACATTTTAATCTTGAATTAATTGAAATTTGAAAGTTTTTCATTTTTAATGAGGTTCTAGTAATAGAAACAAATTTTCACCTTTATCTAAAGTTATGATAGATGGATAGTTGTACTTTGTAGAACAATAGAAGATAATCAATCATCCTCTTTGACTACAAAACCTTGCTTACATTTTTCTAAAGTATAGATCCAAATTCATCACAAAAGGGAGAATCTTTAATAAATAAGAACATCTTTAAAGAATGCATAAAAATTAGGCCCAAGAAAATAGATTTTTTTTTTGTAATTTTAAGGATCACTCATCCTCAAATATGCTCTTGTTCGAAAGCAAAATAATAAAAGAAAGGAGGTTTTTGAAGATTGCTGGCTGTCGGGCGGTATTAAGTTTTAGAAATTCAAGAAACTTTAATCTCAAACGCTGTATTCCTATCTCTTTTAAAAATTTGAAAATTAATATTTTATTTTAGAGAGCCCTGTGTGGGATCGAAACTTATAAAATATTTATTCTTTGAGGCATTGTTCTGTAATTTTTTTTTGTTTATGCTATATTTTGTAATTGAAATAAAAAATATACGAATTGTTTTTTAATTTGTTCATAACTTAAAATATTTAGTTTCGTGAAATTTCTTTACATCAATTAGAGTTTAAAAATTTATTTAACTCTAAAAACATATAGGAAACGCAATTTATAATAAAAAGAATAATCTATTAACATTTAAATAAAAATAAACAATGATTGAAAAAGTAAAAGAAAAGGAAATTATTTTTTTTTATCCACATATAATAAGTACTACTTTTTATTTGTATGATTTTAAATTAAAACTAAAAAAAACTTATGTAAGATAAAATAGATTTAAAGTTTGGTGGTAATTAGTTTTCAATCGATTTCATTTGAATATAAATCCGGGAAATCCAAACAGATTTTTGAAACTGATGTTGCCATTCTGCCTAGAGAAAAACAGCGTTTTTTAATCACCGCGTAAAAGAATTATATATATATATATATATTAGGTTACCCAGAGAACAAACATTTTGACAGATTGTGAAAAAGAAAATTTAAGATACAGAATTACTTGTTTTTACTAAATGTATGCCTACCGAGAAATTATTGCAAAGGAAGCACCAGCACTTATCCAACTATTCACCTCTGGCAACAAGTTTCGAAATTCAGTCTCTTTCGATTACTCTGAGTACTTGAAGGGTCCAGCATTGCTTCGATTTTGCAAAGACCTTCATCGGTTTGGCTGACGAACGTCTCAACTATCCTCTTCAATCTTGATAAGTGAAGTGATCCTGAAAGATGGGTCGTTAGCGACGGCATGCGTCTCGAATGCAGACCTTTTTAATTGGACATTAGGGAGAGCATCGTCCGTTTTATGAGGGTTAGGAGGGTTTTAATTGGCTTCGGTTTTAAACATTGAGATGTTAAAACGGAGGAGGTAGTAATCTGTGGCAGAAGGAATAAATGTCTAGCTTCTGGGTGAACGAATACAATACAAATCTTTGTGGAAACTTATTTATCCTCGCTTAACATATTATATGATATAATCGTTAATGTTAAAGAATATATTTATAGGCAGTTTATTAAGATAGAATTTGTGATTTTTTTTTACGTTATGAAAGAGTCTAGTAAACACTATTATTAATTTTTGAGTATTTTCACTATTGTTAACTATCGCTTAATATTTATGTTTCAATTTAAAGAAAATATGCACTTTTTAAGTATTTGATAGATATTTATTTTAAATATGATTATAATCAAAATTTGCATTTTACATTACGCTTTGCTAAAGCAAAGTTTTTTTTTCATAGAAGGACATGTGAACGATTCCTTAGCTACAGACGAAGCTTTATCTAGCATTCTCCAATGCATATGTATTCTTACTCGAATACATGTGCATCGTATTCCATATGCATTCGAGTAACATATGGAATACAATTTCTTTCGGGAATTCATTTATGGAGTAAATGTCTCTACTAGATGTTAATACATTAGTGACAAGTTCCGAGAAATCTCGGACTTATTCATGACATAATTTAGTGCACTCAGGAGTCCCAGTAAAAAAATGCAATGTCCACAGGGGATATGACATATCCAGGAACTATCTTAACAATGTAAGCCATGGTCACCCATGTCGTGCGTTGACATCAAAAGTATGATGAGTCACTTTATATAGCTTTATTAACGAGCATATCGATCCATGTCTTAGTGTCCAGGTATGTCCAGTTCACTGTAAATAAAGGTACTTAAAAATGAGTACTTGAACATACTCGTTTTTCTCTTTGAGTACAATTGCATTGTAAATGAGCGATGACGTATTCAAATTTAAGTAATTGTACTTTCTCAAATACGAACAGTGTGATTTAATATTGCTACTCCCCGCTTCTGTTCAAGCCAGCATAACAAAGTGGCCTGATAAGCCTAAAATTGTTGTTCAGAAGATGGTTTTCCACTTGATTTGATGTTGATTGATTCCTTAAATAGAAACTGAGTTATTACAACTCAATTATCTTATTTCACATTCTTCTGTTACACTTTTTTCACATTTCTTCTGTTTATAACTTCTTCCCATCGTCCTGGTAGTACAACGGATAAGAAACTGGACTGCGGTGTTTTAATATCTGGGTTCGATTCCTGGTAGGTCTTGGTTGTAATTGTAGATATTTATTGAATGTGATTTATGAAGGTAGCCTATATAAGCAAGAAACTACCTATTTCATTCATTTCACTCAGCTTTGAGTATATGTTTTTTTCAAAAATTAAACTTATGTATTCGAATCTATGATAAGCATCGAATGTACTCAAATATGAGTATAATTTACTTATCTTTGAGTACCTATTTTTAACATTGTAGCAAACATACGTATATTGAAAGGATTGAAGTACATTTCATGATTCCTGTGTTTTGAATAACACTGTAGTTAAATCAATTAAAAATGGTTATTAGAGCCCAGTTAAATGTTGCACTTTGGATGGATATTTAAGTTGTTTCACACTCAATAAGAAAATAATTAAATATGCAATATTAAGCTGATTTCTAAAATTTCTCTCTTACAGTAAAATATAAATAATTTTCGGAAAGAGGTTGAAGTAGAAATTTTAAACTAATAAATCTATAATAATAAATGGTTTGCGTAATATACCACGGACCTCTAATTCGTTTCTTTTTTCTACTTAATAAATATTTACAAAGAAACTCGTTTAGTATTTTTACACTACCAAAAGCATATACAGTTTTAAAATGCAATGAATTTTGATGGAATAAGTATACTTTTTTTTTCAAATAGGAAAAGTTTAAATTTTTATGCAATTTATTTTAATCCGCTTTTCTACCTAAAACTGTTTTATGACATGCCAACGGATTTTCTGTTTGGTAATGTAAATATGCTTTTCTGATTTGATGACATCATCAACTCTTTAATGTTCAGCTCATAAAATTATACTTTACTATGAATTTGAAGACCATATAAATATGTTGTTTAAAGAAATGTGCCGTGATTATATTAAACTACACCATTTCCTTAAAAATACCGCCCTTTACTCATTTGAATAAGAAACGATGCACAGGGAGAATAATTCCATTTTAGCGGGTTGGCTGCCAAGTGGAGTAAGTCATAAACCAAGTTTCGAAATAAGAGCGTTTTATTTTTGCAAATGGCTATGGTTATAATGTTAAATGGAATGGTAATCAACTTATTATTGGGCAACCTATTAAACAAGAACCATAACAATTTGTCAAAATGATAGATCTAGTTGTTCAGTGATGGGAAATGGTGTTAGTTCATTTTCGGGTGTTTGTGACTTATGTCACTTGGATGATATATCTCCCATTAAGGGGGTCCGATACCCAAAATTCGCAAAAAAAGTCATTTTTTTTTATATTTAAAAAATAATATTCAAACTTATCTTAATAACTCACAAAAAACTGCTTCAAAAAATTCCTATTACTTTTTTAGTTATGAATGTTTTAATGATGTGTTCCTGTAACATAGTTGTATCATATGTAAACTTTAGAAGCAAATATCTCTGTTCGTGGTTTTGAAATTTAATGAACACTAAAAATGCTAAGGCTTTTTTACTATTATACTTAAAATCATAATTTTTGTGTGTATAGCAAGATAAATATATTTTAAATAGATGTATGCATTCAGATTTCCTATTTTTACCATAATTTGTTTTTTTAAAACCACTTAAAATGGAATTTTATTTTTTTTCGTCAATTTTTTTTTCAAAATTTCTAATATATTTTATTTTTTTAAAGTGATGTATCTGAATCAAAATTTGAATGCATACATCTATTTACATATTATTCAAGATCTTAAATAAAAAAAATTGCTTCAAAATATTGAAAAACAAAAAAGGAGTAGGAATTTTAAAATTGTTAAAAAATTTACTAAAATTTTAATTTAAAAATAAATGTGCAATTTAAAAACAAAAATTGAGCGTCTTAAAATGGTTTTTTATGCATATTTATAAAGAGAAAAAAAATTGGATTGTACAAGTATAAAAATAAAGAAAAAAATGTCGAAGGTATCGGACCCCCTTAAGTTTTGAGTTGTTCCTGCAAATGGGTCATAATGGCGAAAAACATCGCAAATATTCAAACAACCATAGTTCTTGTTATTATATGAGATTTGGTAGTTGTACGAAAAGCTGATTTTTTTTTACTTTATTTTATCTACTTTGTTTGTTGCAACTGAAGCTTAGCAACATAATAAAATATAAGTGAAGCAGTTTTTCCATGTTAAGTATGTTTTTGATGTATGATCTACATTTTTAAAATGAAAAATTATGATAATTATGTAAAAAAACAACCCAGAATCAGAATAAATATTTTTGTAATGTTTTATCTATACAATCCGTTTTAGAATTCAGAAAAATAATTCTATTCCTAATTATTTTGAGAATACTATTTAACAATTGTTGTTATTCATAGGAAAAAAAGTATTTTTTAGTTTTTATCTGATATTTCTACGAGTATTCTTTTTGAACAGTAGTAGTATTTGTCATATATTTAATAAACAGGCTGGTTGCAATTTGATGGGCGATGGTCATTGCTTAGCTGTATGATATTTACCTCTATTGTTATACTAAAACATTAGTTTTGACCAATTGCTTTGCTTACATTTTAAATCAGTCGCTGAGCTTTGCAACCGACAATGTAGATGTTATAGTTAAAACCATAATTGGTTAATTTTTAATTCCTCTTTTATTTAATTTAATTTCAGACTCCCCTAATTGTATTAATTAATTTATGTAATATTGATGTATCCTATTTAATTGTCAAACTTGTACTTGGGAACCTGCACTTTTGATTCCATTTAAGCCCAAACGTAGATTTCCCCCTTTTTCATAATCCCTTTAGAGCTTTTTAGTTGTAAATGGGGTGATAACCCCTGTCTAGAGTCTTTTCCACCCTTTTGGGTCCCCACATCGGCCTCTCCTCCTGTATCATGTTACACATCTGGGGTCTGGTATGTCAGTTTGACTTCGTGTTTTTGAGACCGTTTTACGTACTGGTCTGGAATTGTGTTTAACTGTAACCGAAGTTGTAATTGTAAATTCTCTGATTAGCTGAGAGGAACATTGATGTGCTAGTTTT
Source organism: Troglohyphantes excavatus (assembly GCA_963932185.1). NCBI lineage: Eukaryota > Metazoa > Arthropoda > Arachnida > Araneae > Linyphiidae > Troglohyphantes > Troglohyphantes excavatus. The sequence goes on along the minus strand of OZ010666.1, from coordinate 32,937,800 downwards.
GAGGGATCTGGCAAGGAGGTTTTGGCGATTTATTGGAAAGCGCACCTTTTGACGAGACTTTTTAACGCATCTTTCGAAGCCTCAAGACGTACAGGAGTGTAGCTCCCGTCTCATAAATGCGGACCGTGTGTCCTTTTTCAAAACCCGATGGGTTAATATCGTGCAATAGCCGCCGATGCTGATGCGGGGTTAGAAGAATTACGTAACCGCCGCCACCAACCTCAACGATGCTCGAGAGTCACCCATTCCAGTAGATGTTGCCGGGTTAACTGCAATAACCCCAGCCACCCATCGACGTAGCACCCAGAGGGATGTTCCCGTCCTCTGCCGTTGCCTCTGATGTCAGCCCTGGACGCCTCACCCGTCAGGCCGTGATCGTATAGTTTTGAACAGAAAGTAACACAAGACTAAAAATTGTGACCAAAAGAAAACAAATTTATTAAAAACACTAAAATTAAAAAGGGAACGGAACACTAAAAAAACCTTACAAAAAGCCAAACAAGTTAAAACTAAATAAATTAAAAGGGGGAGGGTAAACTAAAAATTAAAAACTACTACCTTCAGCTGATTTCGTCGAGAGAGATGTGGCAGGAGGTCAAGGCGAATACAATACGAGTGCCCCCCCAAAAAAAACAGAAAACAAGGCCAAGCCGCTACGGCCATACTAAAAGTGTCCAAGATTGGGAGGTGGACGAAAAGGGGGGTGGTGCTTGGCACATCCTTCGACGGAGTGTCAACTCCGATGTCAGCTTCAGAGGTGGTCGGTCAAAAGGCGTCAGCCAGTGGTGGTCGTCCAGCAGAGAAATCCAGTTCAGAGGTGGTTGGTGGATGGGACCTTCTCTGGGCGAGGATCACGGGCCTGACGGGTGATGGGGGAGGCGTCCAGGGCTGACATCAGAGGCAACGGCAGAGGACGGGAACATCCCTCTGGGTGCTACGTCGATGGGTGGCTGGGGTTATTGCAGTTAACCCGGCAACATCTACTGGAATGGGTGACTCTCGAGCATCGTTGAGGTTGGTGGCGGCGGTTACGTAATTCTTCTAACCCCGCATCAGCATCGGCGGCTATTGCACGATATTAACCCATCGGGTTTTGAAAAAGGACACACGGTCCGCGTTTATGAGACGGGAGCTACACTCCTGTACGTCTTGAGGCTTCGAAAGATGCGTTAAAAAGTCTCGTCAAAAGGTGCGCTTTCCAATAAATCGCCAAAACCTCCTTGCCAGATCCCTCAAAACTAGCACATCAATGTTCCTCTCAGCTAATCAGAGAATTTACAATTACAACTTCGGTTACAGTTAAACACAATTCCAGACCAGTACGTAAAACGGTCTCAAAAACACGAAGTCAAACTGACATACCAGACCCCAGATGTGTAACATGATACAGGAGGAGAGGCCGATGTGGGGACCCAAAAGGGTGGAAAAGACTCTAGACAGGGGTTATCACCCCATTTACAACTAAAAAGCTCTAAAGGGATTATGAAAAAGGGGGAAATCTACGTTTGGGCTTAAATGGAATCAAAAGTGCAGGTTCCCAAGTACAAGTTTGACAATTAAATAGGATACATCAATATTACATAAATTAATTAATACAATTAGGGGAGTCTGAAATTAAATTAAATAAAAGAGGAATTAAAAATTAACCAATTATGGTTTTAACCATAACATAGATAAAATAAAGCACACATAGTGTTTTTGTTATGTGTAGTGTAACAGCCAATAAAATGACAATTGCCCAACAATTTATGACCTTCCTGTAGATAGCATGGGTACAATAAATTTCACAATTATATTTTAAAGTTAATATTTATCATTCAATGTTCACATAGCAATTTTAAATCTTATCAAAATATATCTTACTGTTCATTTACTTTCAATAACATTAAAATACTTCATTGTTTATACTCGTGATCATATAAAGAACAATTTTCAGTTTGGACCGAGCGTTAGCGAGATTTTGTTTTAACTCGACCGTTCGGTTCGTCTGCCTGGCTGTAAATTTGATTGTTACGTAATAACGACCGGTCGAGTTGTTCGTAGTTCTTCAAATTTGGTATGACTGTTTCTCGAACAAATATTTCAAATTATCATATAATAGATATAAATAAACTTAAGCTATCTATATGAAATATAGCGCAGATTTCACTTTAAGGTACTATTTGCAAAAATAGAACTCTCAGAGGGATTGTCGTGGTATCATCTACAAAGAGTATCTAAAATCTCGCTAAACTATCGCAGTGATACTTATTGTGAGATGCTTAGTAATGATTAGTGTATTAATGTAAAAGAAAGGTTGTGAAATTAGTATTTTCATAATTAAAGTTACACTTAACATTAATATTAAACCTATTACACAAACCTACACGCTTTACTTTAGCGTGATCGTATATAATAAGATTGACATTGCGTTATGCTTTGACAATTAAACTACCCAGACCGTGGATTTTCCTGTTGGGGAGAAAATGCATAAAAATGCAGAAACTTAACTATAATAAAATTAAGGAAAGATTAGATTTTCCTTATGTACACATTTATTAACAGTGCGAGAATAATTGGTCACATGACTCACTAGACTAGAAAAGGGGCTGACAGTCGATCATAGAATTACTCTCCAGCATGATATATTAATTAACGTGGGTTACATACAAAGATGTCGAGAGTCGGACTTAAGAGTTTACTTAAGAGTCTGATGAGAGTATAGAAGTCTAAAATCTAAGAGAAGCGTTTCTCGATCTGAAGAGTAGAGATCTGTCGAGGGGGGTGAAGGTACGCCCTCTGAATCTTTCCCTCTCATTCCATTGGTCTTCCTGGATAAAATACCTCTCGTCGGCTTTCCCGTGATTTGGTAATACGACTTATTCACACGATTGGGCCCGACGAGATGAAAGGACCATATATATTTCACATTTATATGCCCTAAATCCCCAAGTCGACTCTTTTTGTCATGGTGTCCTTTCAAACGTTTTATGGTAGGGCTGAGCTTGGCGTCTAGCTTGCTTGGGAAAGTGGGATGGCAAATATCAGGTATTGCCCCACCACAATCAGGCCGCATTGAACGAAACACGAAAAAAGAAGCATCAAAGAAAGACAGTTCTCATAATCAGGACAATTTTTTACTCTATTACAACTACATTACCACCTGGGCGATGTACCAGATAGGGTTGGATATTATGACACATCTGTTCCCTTACCCACAGCTTTATCTTCAATGCTCAATCTTCAATTCAGCAGAACACGCCATTTCTGAGGTCCATGCATTTCCTGTGTTGTGATCATCACAGTTCTTGCAGGAGTGATATGAAAAGCTGCCAAAACGTTGACAGAAGATCGTAGAACGGAATATATATAACCTTTAAATTTATTTTATAATAACAGTTTCAATCCGGAAATAACTTTTTTACCAAACTGATATTAGGATCCACCTATTGTTTAAAACAATTTTCTGTATCAAACAATGTAATAAAATCGAGTACTTTTTCATTCTCTTCAGCAAACAATAGACAGGGTTTTTACGAAATAAAGAACTATCCGGGGAAAATTAATTAGCTCCCCTCTTTACATTGTGTGCGGACTAAAAGATAGTTTACTTTGAACTTATTACGTTGTGAGAGTTACTGAAGTTTATGGAAGAAATTGTTTTTCATGTAACGAAAGAAGAAATGCTTTCACTCGATCAATACACGACGTCTTTGTTGAAAAAAAAACCTATAGTAAAATGAAGTTATACCCATTTATTAAGCAGAAAATTGTACATTCGTTTAAAAGGTTATTTAATCATTAAACGTAGAAAAAAAATACCTGGTGTTAAATATCGTTGTTTAATATAGAATTGAATTATTTTTTTACATTTGTAATATTTTTAACAATTATTATGAAAACAATTAATAAAGCATAATATTAATTAACAACATTTTAATTAATAAAGCATAATATTAATTAACAACATTTTAATTAATAAAGCATAATATTAATTAACAACATTTTAATTAATAAAGCATAATATTAATTAACAACATTTTAATTAATAAAGCATAATATTAATGACTCGAAGCTATATATACTTATGATAACTCGGACAAATTTTTTTTTGTCGTTATATTTCTGTGATTGTTGACTCCCATTTTGTTCTAATAATTTGGATCTAATATTTCAATTGGGAAAAATTTGAAATATCAGATTGCAGAAATTTATTTCCTGACTCTTACAAATGATTAGAAAATATTGTTTTCAATTAAAGAATACAACTGATATGATAATCAAGTATGTCACAAGAGAACAAAACTCATCAGTATGTAAATAATGATAAGTTGATATATGATATATAATAAGTTGTAGGGAAATATGATCTAAAGGAACAAGAAAAATTTAAGCAAATTAAAATGATTTTCTTATAGTATAAAATAAGTATATCTTATTTGATAATATTTGGGCATTAATGTGTGTTTTAAATATAAAATTTGCTTGGGTAATTTTTGTTTCGATTTTTTTTAAATTTTATAATAAGTTTTATTAAACTCTATGTTGTTATTTTTCTGGATATTGTAGTAAATAGAAGAAATGGATAGTATCTCAAATTGTTTTAATTAAAAAACATATAAAAATATTTACTTAGTAAACATTATAATCTTTATTAGTACTTTTGTTTTGTTTAAAAGTATACGCGTACACATTACTAATATAATTATTTTGAAATTAAAAAAAAAAGTTTAATTAATAAAGTTTCAGAATATATTTAATTTACTGCAGATTAGAGTTTATTTAACATAAAAATAGCCCATTTCATTATTAAACATATGATACTTGGAGCTGTAATAATATGGTATGAACGAAATGAAATACAGCAAAATAATTGAAGTTTAATATCGAATTCGTTGCAAATTACTCACCGCTTTTATTTAAACACACATTCAAATAAGAATACACTTCATAAATATAATCGAATATATTTGCTATAAATTCCTATTTAAATCACTTCTATGTTTATACTTTTAACACTAAACAATTCTTTAAGATTCAATTATGTGTAAACATGTAAATTGGTGGGTTTTAATTCGTTATTTTTAAGATTTATTTTGTAACATATTTGACTCGTCAATGACTGTCTACTCTAAATCAAATTTTGGAAGTAATATTTTCTAAACAAATAATTTGTATATTTTTTTACAGATGTTACACTTTTCAACTTTATCAAAAACTATGTAATTGTGTTGCGTATTTCAACCAAGCCTTAAATACTAAAACTTATCAAAAGTGAACAATACATTTCTTTACAATATACTTTCATTGTTCAAGAATTTATGAAAGATTGAAATCGATTTCAAAAATTAAATTCCGTGTATTAAAAGGAATTTTAATTAAATTTGTCTTCAAACTGAACATAATTTTAAAACATTTTTGTCAGAACTTTGCAATTTTACTTATACGTATAAGCTTATTTCACCAGAATTCTCGTTTTTTAACCAAACCAACGAATTAAACATTTCCATTATTAAACATTTCCAATATTCCATTTATAGTAATACTATTTTAAAATTCTTTAATTATAATTTACTGAATTTTGGTAGCCAATCGTATACGTCTCTTTGATTAAATTATTTAATATAAATTTAGTGCTCATTACTTTGTTAGTCGACATGTTTTCTTTTATTAATATGTGGGTATTAATAACTTGAAATGACTATCAGTGGCGGATTTAAGGAAAAAGGCCCTTCGAGGGGCCCAGTTTCATACATAGGCGGAGCCGTTCATATATTACGCCTTACATATTTAGCAGTGGGTCTTTCATGCGTGGTAAGGTGGAAGGATCGTTGTGGTTATGTGACGTAGGAAAAAATTCTAGAACAAAAATTATAAAATTTGTTGCCCAAGTCGAACTTTTTTTTATCTATTTTTGCACGTTGATTTATATCATTCAACACGCCCCTCTCACAAAAAATAGTTTCGAAGAATTAAAAATCCCGTAAATGTAGTCAATTATTCTTTAAAAAAACTATAAATTACAACTTTTTTTGAAAAATTGCTGAAAAGTTATACAAATTTGCAGTAAATAACGAATGTTTCAAAACCTAGGCAACTTTTCTACAATTTATGTGTACTTCAATGAAAGTTGAGACCTCTATGTCGGTAGACCCTAGACCCAGTCCTTACGTGCCTAATGGTAAATTAGGTCCTGTTCAACACAAATACAATATGAGCTTTAAATAAAATATTTTTCACGATTTGCGTTACAAGATGTCAGTTTGCACTTTTAACTTTTAGCAATTGCCCACTTATTCTGCTAAGGGGCCAAGCTCGAGGCACCTTAAAAGAAGAAGGGCACCGCGTCGTAGGGGATCTGGATCATTTTTATTATGAAAAGTTTGAAATAAAAATATAACCTAATGCCCATTGAAAACTTACTAATTTTCTATCTTTTCCATACCATTTTTGTTTCTAAAGTAAAATAATTTTTACTTATGTACAATGTTAAAAATTTCAGTTCAACGATGTACCATATCTTGGTGCAAAACAAAGGTTGGAATCTAGGTTGAACTAAAAATCCTTTATAAAAAAAAGCGTTGGTTTCACCAATAATTGGTGCAACCTAATTAAATACATCCGAAACTTTCGATGTCGCTACATCAACAATATCCTCCAAGAAATACAACGACTAGCATGTGTCTCCATGGCCCAGTGGGTAAAGGCGTTCAGCTTTTAGTCAGAGGATTCCCAGATCGGTGCCGAGTTGCAATATGCGATCGGAGGTTTGCCAGCTTCACTACAAAAATACTACTACCACAATACTAAGGAAATTCGAATTTTATGTAATGTTATGAGTTTTGGTGCAACGTTTCACCCCTAAACCATCCTTGGTAGCACCGTAATATGGTGAAACTAAGCACCAAATGTTGGTTGCAGCTAAATGGGCACCAAGGTTGGTGCAAGGTCGTAATAATTTTTAACAGTATACGGAGTACTTTTACTTCCCATAGTGAAGGCAAATACCATATAATAAAATAACAATGCATCATATTCTTACAGTTCTATATCTGAAAGCGTAGGCCTGTAGATTACATTAACGGGATTTCCTCGGGATTATTTCTTTTACGAAAAAAAAATTGCCCCACTTTCTTCAATTCTTCTAAGAAGTTCTCCAAATAAAAGGTCAAATGCAAAGAATTTTCTTTATAGAATTATTTACCTGTCAATATTGATCAACATTAGTTATGTTACGCTGTGAAACTTGAGACACATGATATTATTGCCTCAAGAAAACGAAAGTCGTATAAGGTTGACGTAGACAGAAAAATGTCTAACATTTCATTTTCGTTATATAACAAAATCTATTTTGAAATTTGATTAACTTTATGACCAATATGTTAGTACTACGAAACTTTCTGTCAGTTCTACGCAATACAGTTTGGAACTATTTCGAATTTGTAGGTATTTCAAATTAAAAGTTCGCTTAATTGAGGTTTTTCAGACGTTTTACAAGATGGCAAAATTTTATTTAATATGTATTGTCAAATATAAAGATGTATTTTATATAATATGAAGAACATTCATTGTTGATGAAGAAAGAAATATAACAATTGAAAATTAATTTTAGGGGGTGAAGAAAATGTCAGAAATCGCCATTTAATTGCATTCATTGAAATGTAAAAATACCATATTAATTAGTGTATATTACAACATTCAGAAGTCTGAATGTAAGTTGTACATATTTGAAGAATCTAATTTAATTTTCAATAGATGTGTTTATACTGTAGACAACAAATTAAGCAATAAACTCAAAAGTCTAAAAATATAAATGCTTTAATTATTTTTTTATTTTGAAAATATATCCACTAGCATTTAGAATTCTAATAAAATTAAATACATAATTAAATTTAATGACGTAAAAACGAACGTTAAAAATTGACAAAACTGACTTACAAGTATTAAAATTGAAAATATCTTATAAGTAATTGAAAACATTCACACAAAAAAGCGTGCATACCGTTTTTATATTAATACATTAATCCTAAAATTTAAAAACTAATAATAAAGTAAATTATTTAAAAAGTAGAAAATAAAATTTCTAAATTATTCCATAGCAAAATTCTTTCTCGAGTTTTTTAAAAAAAAATTACCAGGATAAAACAATGAAATGTCAAACAAAAATCTATTCTCTAAAAGAACGGAAGAATTTCATATACCTGAAAAGTCAATTTAAAAATGTATATATCTCAACAAATTCCAATGCATTCGACTTGAAAGTCTATTTTCAAGATGTCGCTAAAAAAGTTTAGAAAGTCGGCTCACATTTCTATGACATAGAAATATTTTTGATATTCGTTACTAAGCTGTATTTTTGTGAAGTAATACTATGACTGGGTGAGGATGAAGTATTAAATTTTCCAACAGTTGCTTCTTTATTTTGTCGCCTAAATTGAGAGAAATGAGAGTGAGATGAATTCTTGAAGCAAAATAACTACATATGTGGGGAAAAATATAAAAGTCATAAATTCTTATTTATTTTTAGAAACCTTAAAAATTATTTCAATTCATTTCTATTTTTTTATTTATCGTTACAACTTGAATATATTTTGAAGAGCTAATATTTGTTAATAAAATTTTAATTGTTATTATAATTATCAGTCACAATGTTGTTAATGAGTCTCAAGGCCAGTCGAGTTAACGCAATAAAACTAGATATACAATAAAATACAAACATTATAAAAACTACTAATACAATCAATTATATTATTAAAAATACCATAATTTTAATATTTTGAATAAATGCATTTTACACTAAACTTCAAGATATATATATATATATAATATAACTTAAGTGGTGAAATACAATATATTTTTCTTTTTAAATACATTATTTTCATAAAATTCCCTTTTATAAGTCAAATATTAAAATGAAGTTAAATGAAATAAAGTAAAGTAATGAATATTAGTTTTCATATATTAAATGTTTTTATAACAATGATATGCTGAAGATGGCATCCCATTTTTGTGACGAAAATATCAACGTTAACGTTTAATTAATGTCAATGTTAATGTCAATGTTAATGTCAATGTTAATGTTAATGTCAATGTTAATGTCAATGTTAATGTCAATGTCAATGTCAATGTTAATGTCAATGTTAATGTCAATTTTAATGTCAATGTCAATGTTAATGTCAATGTTAATGGCAATGTTAATGTCAATGTTAATGTCAACGTCTTATATTAACAATTTGATATATATATATATATATATTTATAATTGCACAATTGCAATCCTATATATCTCAAGAAAACTTTTAATTTCGTTTTTTTACAACAAAACTGTCTTAAAAAATGAAAAATGTAAATTATATTTTTAATATTTAATTCTTAGAAATGTACAGAAAATTTTTGTTTGTAAACTTGTCAAATTTCAATCATTTATACTTCTTTTATTAAATAGTTTTGAGAAAAATTAAATATACTTATTTTTAAAAATAAAATATTTTTAATAATGTAATCTAAAAAAAATATATTTGACATAATATAGTTTTGAAAAAATATATATATTCGAAAAATAATAATTTTAAAATCTATCTTTAAAACTTAATTCTTGGAAATGTACGGAAAACTTGCTTGTAAACTTGTCCAATTTTAATCTTTTACACTAATTTAATTAAATATTTTTGAGAATATATATATATATACTTACTTTTTAAAAAATATAATTTTGGGAAATAAATTAATTTTTAAAATATACAGTTTGGAAAATAAAATACTTTCAAAAAAAATAATTTTAAAAGATAAAATATTTTCGGAAAAATATAATTTTGAAATAATTTTAATACTTTTAATTTTTCATTTTTTATTAAATCAATAGTCATAACCATAATAAATAAATAGATAAATTTTGTAAAACGTTATGTAGTGTATTTATTTTGTATATTAACATCGCAATTCAACAATTTTTAAATAATAATAACATAAATCTATGATTCAATAGCCAAACATAAAAGCAAAACCAGGATAAGAATAAAATTCCACAAGATATAGAATCTATCAATACGTCACCAAGAATAATGAGCTGCAAGATGATTTCACATCATTCTACTAAACTGAACGAAAAGCTTCGTTGGACACACTGGAAACTGATGATCCGTAATGCAGAATCACTCCGGAACCAGTGGACTGTATGCTTTGCCTCAATATAACACGCTTCAATAGCTTCCAAATGATCTGTAGCAATGCTTTAATATTTCAGTAAATGTATAAAGCTGATTTTAATGGAAGATAAGGGAAATTGAAAACAGTATAATAGAAGGTATCAAGGAATTAAACGGGCAGGTTAAATATGCGAGATTTTATAATTTCTGACTTGATCTGTTGGTTGGAAGCACATCACACTAGAACTACACAATTATCCATACAAAAGCCGGGGACACTACCTTATAAGTTTTAAAACCGCTGGAGAGAAAATACATGAGAATTGTGTGAGGTATGTGTAAAATAAATTAAATCGAGTTTAAGATACTTTATAATTAATTGAACAGACATTTTTTTAAATTAATATTTTAATTATTTCTGGAAGGACAGGATAAAAACCTAAAAATAGAAGTTAAGAAAAGCAAGAGTAATTGAAATAGAACTATTTTTAATCGAAAAAGTAAAAAATTATTTTAAATGGAATCTTTCTGATAGATGTTTTGCAGTTGTTTAATACATTGAACACTTATTTTTATTTTATATGATTTTCTATTACTAAAGGTTATATCTAAAACAGTTTAAAAATAATAAGGTAAAAATGGTAACAAGGTAAAAATGGTAACAAGGTAAAAAAAGTAACAAAGGTAAGAAGGTAAAAAGGTAACAAGGTGAAAATGGTAACAAAGGTATACATGGTAAGAAAGGGTAATAGGGTAAAATGGTTATTTGAAAATAAACTATAAATTACACTGATTATTTCTTAAATTATTTCGTTTAATTCGAGTACATTTCAGAAAAAAATAAATTTTTGAGTGATGTAATTCAAGTATAAAGTTGGTTTGTTTGAATATACAAAAAACTTGTGATATTTTGATACTTGAAAACTTCCATAAATAAACTATAATAGTCGAACTATTTGCCATTATTCCTGAGTTTTTTATAGAAGTGTATCCTTTTAATGCGTTCCAAAGAAAAATTTAGAAAATATATTTTTAGCTTCTTTTTTCAATGATTTGCAAAGTAGAGAAAACTGGTAATCGAATTATTAAAGCTAAAGAAGCGGAAAATCTGAAAATTATAACAATCTTCGAAAAAGTGCAATATTCTACGAAAATATTAATTTCGAAACTTAAAAATGACAAGAATTAACTACAATATATTTAACACTGTTTATATACATAAAATTAAATTACATGCCAGTTCTTTTAAGCAAACTGCTAACATAAAGAACATATTTTGATAAGAAAATTGACGCCATTTGCTTGTTCATTATATTATAAGCAGAGTGTTTTCAAGAAATAAGAAATCGTCTATGGAACAAATTAAAAATAACGGAAGTACAATATAAAATAAACAACATTAAATCAAAATTAACTAAATTATAATAGCAGATGTTCTTTTAAGAATATAGTAAATAATAAATGTGTAGTTTTGTTTTTCAAAATGGCGAACAATGAACAAACAAACATCTTAATAGGAATTTTTTTAATTTAAACAATTTATTGCCAGGGGTAAATCGAACTTTGAAATAGAAAAAAAATTATCCATTTTCCTTCACTTTACCGTATTTTGTAAATAAGAGCAGCACTAGAGTATAGAAAAATAAATATTTAAATACAGATCCTACGATCATTTTTGAGTACATGACTTTTTCAAAAATGAAATTTATGTATTTTTTGATACTATGATAAACATTGATTGTACTCAAATATGAGTACATTTGAATTATTTTTGAGTTCCTATTTTTAACAGTGTGGTTGTAAAAACGGATGATTCGGATGGTTCGGATGATTGCGAGTTTGATCTTAGTCGTCCCACCGACAGGGGATGCTGGATTGCAAATTAAATGCCCTTACTAAGTCATAATGCAAACGTTTAGAGAGTGTGGGTGCCATATAATGTATTGGTCTTGTTATCTGACCATATCTCCAAACTACAAGTAGGTGTTAATGTTTCTTTCCCTCATATTTGATACCTATCCGTCATCAGACAAATGTACAGTTCTAATGCGGCTTTAATGCCACCTTTCAAATATTATTTACTTTTTCTTTTGTTAAAATATTGGTATTTTCTCATGAAATACATCAATGTAATATTATAATCTTCATTTGCTACGCCCATTGATCTTATTAGGCTTTACAATGGGCTTCAAAATACGTCTGAAATCCATTCAATTAGTTGGAGCATTTGATAATCCTGGTTAAGCTTCTATATGAAAGATAGTTCTAAATGTCCTAAATTATCTTGGGATTTATCCTTACAAGGGATAACATTAGGAGAAACATGCATTTGAATACTGAGAACAAAGATGTTATTCACGGAAGCTCGTGAGTGCATAACTGAGCTCATTTCAGTAATTTACACGTTTTAAGTAGTAGTTAATATATACAAATGTAAGGGAGAAACTTGTATGTATTTAGTGCAGATACCTGAAATAAAACTAAAACTTATATAAAAATAAGTAGACTAATCAAAGATAAATTATTTGAATTCACCCGTAAAAATGGTTTTTAATTTTTATTTTAGTCATCGAGTTTTCTAATATAAAACTTAACAAAGGTTTGTGAAATAAAGTGGTTATTTCTACTATTAACTCTGAGTGCATTTTGCCCCTATAAAAACATATAATTTTGTTTGAGAATTATCATTTTGTGTATGCTTTTAACACATTTGTTCGTATCGTTTTTTCCAGACGTCTATCACTAACGTCTATTGGAGAAAGAAACCACTAATAACGTTTTCATAAAACACAAAATATCAAAAGGACGATTACTTAAAATGTTGTTTTAAGTCTTAAACTGAACTTTTACGTGTACAACAAAAATATATTATATTTAAGCTAACTTACAGTTATTTAAGCAGTATTGTATATGTTTAAATTGCCTTTGTACCTGATTCTATTTTGTGTGAATGACGTAAATGATAAAATATTAAAAAATACTGAAATGATATTTTAATATAAAAGGAGAAGAAAACCATTTAAACAAAACAAAGTTTTGTGACGTAAACAGCTAAATTGAGTTTTATAAGAAACATTTGTTTCGAAAACTTTTTTATCAAGTTTCATAAAATCTTTCATAACTTTCATAAACTTTCACTTAATTTCAAATGTGTATATATATTTTTTAGGTACAGACTCACCGTATCATATCTTTATATTTTATTTTATGCATGCGATATTATTAAATATATATAAATTTGCAATATAATGATCAAGCAGTGTTTTGATAAAACAGTTTTGATACTGCTGATGATTTAATTGTAAATGAATATTCATAAATATGAAGTTGTTTAAAACAAAGTTTGTAAATTTGCCTTAAAATGTGTTTAGTAAACATGAAATGTTGTTTATATATAAATTGTAAATTATTTTCGTTTTTGAAAATATTATATTGCTTATAAAAATTTCAAGGGAAGTTTATTTTTAAATTAAATCAAATATCAGATTTAAAGGAGTTTTTTTTGTATTTTCGGGTACGACTTTCGGAACTCTGGATTATTTTATTACTCATGGGTAAAAATAAATTAAAATAATTTATGCCAATAAATTATATTTATTAAAAACTCATTTTGTTAAAGCTCTATAATTTTTTTTGTCAAATGTGTTACAAAAAATGTCAAATGTCTAGAGACTCTTAGGATTTGTATCAACTTCACGACATTTTTATCTTAACAAGGTCAAGTTTCTTAATCAAATTAAGTGTTTTTTACATTTTAATTTGAAACTGACTTAATCAGAGTTTTTATAAGACTTTGTGAGTGATTAAGAGAAAATTAAAAAGAGACAGTAATCAAATATTGACACTCTATAATTCTTTACAAAGTTGTTCATCTTTATTTTATTAAGAAGTTAAACCATTTTTGCCAAAATTGTATTAGTTTAATAGAAAAACTATTTTTTGCGAATTATTAAGGGTTTATTTTTTTAAAGAACAAAAAAAAAGAGAAGAATTTGATTATTAATCATTCAGGATTATTATTTCGTAAAATGCAATTTTATTAAAAGATATAATAAATATTAAAACATATTAAAATTAAAAATATTATTTATCGAAATGAATTTAATTACACAACATATTTACATATGTTATAATATCTTTTGAAGTATCTTCTAACTCCAGAAGTTAATTTGAAAAATCCAATTACATTAATTGGCACAAATGAATAAATTTCTGCTCGCAATTCATATTTTTAAGTCACATTTTAATAGTTCATAAAATAACTTTAAACATCAAAGTGATAGAATGTTGTTAAATGTTAGAATAAATATTTATAAATAATTAAACAGTTAGTAGTTCAATTCAACTTTAAAAATGTACTTGATTTATATTAGCAAATTTATTTGCACAAATGATTATACATATTAATACATTCAATACTTCATTTCAACTCTAAAAGTTTACTTGATTTATTACGATTGTGGCACAAGCATAATTTGAATTATATCATTACCGTAAATTAAAATAAACAATTCGGAATCAATATAAACTAGCATGACCGTGCGATAATTATAGCATGAACGACTTCCTTCTAAATATAGTAGCGTATTTTTCATAGCCAAAATATCATACAAGTTTACACTTCCGCTCCTTCATAGATGGCAGCATTATAAACGTTTTTTTTTAAATCACACGTTTAAATAAATTATTTTAAACGAATTTTTACAAAAACTGTTAATATTTATGAGATAAATATACTATTCCTCACTGCTCTTGTTTGTTCTTTTTCTTTTGAATCCTCATGTGTTAAGATCCATTGAGTACAAGGGCCGTAATAGGGATATTTATTACAGAAATAACATATATGACGATTTATTTTATAAGTATCATATAAACGGAGAGTCAAACATAAATTATAAAAACAGTTTAAATATATAATATTTCTCATGAATTACTGAGTTTAAATACTATTTTTATTTTAAATTTACTATGATTGACTACATTGCCTTGGAAAAAAATTACGAAAATTTGACGTTTCAGAAAAACAGTTACAAAAGGATCAATAATCCTTATTACACTGATAGAATATTTTGGTTTTTAAGTTTTTTATTATGAATTTTGAACTTCAATTCAATATGTCCTTTTTTTCGAAGATAAAATATGTGCTCTCGAGATATCTTTTACTCTTCTGCGACAATTCTTCAGTTTCCATTTACTTCTTTCAAGATAATTTATTTGAGTTAATGATAGTTTGAATTTTATTGATAAATTCAAGTTTTTTATATGTGCACTCATTGGTGTACACTGTTAAAAAAAATCGGACTGAAAACAGCACACTGTCCGGGTAAAAATTGTGCCACGACAGTGTGTTGTAAAACTTAAAAACTTCAATGTGTTTATTTCAATTAACATCATGTGATGTTATTTTTACAACATGTGCTGCTTGCATATTTACAGCAAATGTGCCTAAACTTAACAGCATGTGATGTTTTTTTACAACATGTGCTGCTTATATATTTACAGCAAATGTGCATAAACTTTACAACATGTGCTGCTTACGTATTTACAGCAAATGTGCCTAAACATTACAGCAAGTGACGTTTTTTTACAACATGTGCGGATTCCGTATTTACAGCAAAAATTGTCAAAAAAATTACTGGTTGGGTTTGGCAATTTTTTAAGATACTTTAATTTTAATCATAGATAAAAAAAGCATATTTCAGGAAGTGATTACAAAGTAGTACATTTCACACACTTATTTTAATTCAGTTAAATATTTTTTCTAATTTCAAGCAAACAATTTTTCAAATCTGATATATTTTTTCATAAAAACAAGATTTGGAAGAAACAAAAATAAGATTTGAAAAATTGTTTGCTTGTAATTAGTCAAAAAAAAAATTTAGCTGAATTTAAATAAGTCTGTGAAATGTATTATTTTTTAATCAGTTTCAGAAATATGCTGCTTTTTTTTTATCTGTGATTAAAATTAAAGTATCTTAAAAAAATTACCAAACCTAACCATTAATTATTTTTTATTTTCATTAGTCATAAATTATACTTATGTGTATTTTAAGTTCAAATTTAATTGAACATATAAATTTTTATATTTATTATCAGATTTCATAGTTTTACTATTTTATAGTCAAAACAAATACTATACTACACATATGATAATTTTACGTCCTAAACCTTTACCTTGGGTACTTGTTATTCGAATGCCGAATTCTGGGTGTGAAGTTTGGTCGTGAAATTTTTCTTGTAATTGAAGAGATAGGCAATCTAATATTTCACGATTTTTAAAAATATATATATTACTTACACAAGCAGCTCTTATAAGTTGGCAGACGACCTTGCATGAATTAACTTGGTTAATATGCCCTAAAAGTACTGCCAGGGTGATCGCAAACTGATTAAAAAATTCATGAAAACTGCAGATATTCACTTAACTATATTAAAACCATGTTATTAAAGCAATTAAAATTCAGAATCACAATCACTCCTGGTAATAGCTATATTTGGAGGTCAAATAAGAACGGTACAAAAAATTATTTTTATACCAAATGAAAAATACCAGATATTTTTTCATAAATACTTTATTCAGGCCTGGCAATTATGTATTGAATAATAACATATGTCAAAGAAAAAGTACTTAGTTACATATACGAAATTTCAACACCAACACTTTTATGAAAATCTAGATGGATAATTAAAAAAAATAACAATTTTTTTTTTCATAACTGTATATAAAATAGCTAAATTGTACCTTATTCTCAATTGTACATATTTTCAAAATTTTAATTTGTACATATACATACTTTTGGAACACTTAGTGCATTATTACTAGTTTGGGGATTTTACATAAAATAAGCTATTCCATCAGCCCTGAGTAAGCATCCTTCTCAAGTACACAGTGGAGAAACCATCATTTGTGAAAAAGTAAAGTCATTTTCCTGATTTCAAAATCCCCCTTCTTCCAGTAACTCTTAGCCTTTTCTAACTTGCAGATACATCTATCATGGTTCCAAACTTTTACGAGAGGCATGACGAATTCTGAAATTGAAAAAGGTACATTAATTCACTGGTGTAACTAGCCTCTATTTCCAATGTGGCTACAGCCCTCTTTCCAACAATCCTCATAGAACTCGACTACTTTAAATTTATAATATGTAATACACAAACGTAAAGAAATAAAAAAAAAATAACGAGTTTTAAAACGTTGTTAGGCAAGGTTTCACAGGAAATGAGCATACACATTTCCCCAATTTGTAGCTTGTAAAGTTTAAAATCTGTTTTGGTAAGATAGCCTTACTTTCATTTATGGCATTGGGGAAAGTTATATTTAATATTATTTTTGGTATTTATGTTGGACATTGGTGTTATACGAAATAATTCACATAAACGAATATTAATTTTTTTAAGTAATAGAGATTTAAATAAAAAAATACAAGAAATTCCAACATTACATAACACGCTTTATTAAAAAATATATTAATTAATTTTCTTTCATATTTACTAACTTATTACCATTGTTTGTGTTCTAAAAAGTTAAATTTGAACCGGTTATTCTCTATTACAATACTTTACAAAACTTCTTTAAAAAACATTATTAGGGGAGGGAGTATGAATCACTCAGTCAGAGCGTCCGGTAGCCCAAAAGATTAATTTCTTATGACTGAATGCTTATTTTGCACAATATACTGACAAAAGGGCTGGAAATTTTGCATGTATTCCTAGAATAACACTGAACATCAGTTGTAACAGAGAATAATATGTTCAAATGCAATGACCAGTTCCTCTGATTTTTCACCAAATCTCTTTACCTTTTTCATCAACCGTGCAGGAGAAATTAAAATAGTTCTATTATTGGCAACAAAACCGATTGCCACAAAATTTATTGGCCTGTATGGATAAAAGTTCTCCCACACGCAGCATTGTCAAGGTGCAAGTCAATGCATTTGAAGCAATTATTCTCTATTGCTATACATATTTACAAAACTTCTTTAAAACAATATAATTACACCAAAATGCATTGACAGTTTGGTTTGTATTGGTTAATTAAACACTAGAGCTGCACAGTGTGCTATTGGCGATAGGGTCTATATCGAAGGAAAGACCCGGGAACACATACATACACAGATTCATACATGCACCTCGTTATTTTAGAACCATGGTCAGATGACGAGGAAACACCTGAACTGGCACCCAACGCCTTCAATAGACGTCGGGACTTTGGACCCCGATCAGATTTATCGTGCACCAGTCCCGTATACACGCCGTTAATTTTTGCGGATGTTCTGGACGACTTTTCTAGTATTTTGTAGCAAAGCTGGCAATCCTCCGATCGCAAGATCACTACTTTTTAGTTTTCTTTGTCAAGTCCATCGCCTAGGCTCGAACCAGGAATCTTCATATTCCCAGCTGACGCCTTTAACCGCTCGGCCACGGAGTCCTCCAAAATGCATTTACAGATGATCACCCTGATTTATCAGAATAGAATCCAAGGCCTCCTTGGCCGAGCGGTTAAGGCGTCGGCTGGGAATCCGAGGATTCCTGGTTCGGTCCTAGGGGATGGACTTGACAAAGAAAAGTAGAAAATGGTGATCTTGTGATCGGAGGGTTGCCAGCTTCGCTGCAAAATACTAGAAAAGTCGTCCAGAACATCCGCAAAAATTAACGGCGTGTATACGGGACTGGTGCATGATAAATCTGAACGGGGTCCAAAGTCCCGACGTCTATTGAAGGCGTTGGGTGCTATTTCAAGTGTTCCCTCGTCATCTGACCATGGTTCTAAAATAACGAGGTGCATGTATGAACGTGTTCCTTCGAGATAGACCCCGAACCGTCGCCAATAGCACACTGTGCAGCTCTATTGCAAACGTTAATTAACCAAACCAGAATAGAATCCTGTTTTCTTTTTTTGTGGTTAAAGTTTGGAAAGAAAACCACACAGTTTCAAAAAAATAAATATATATTATTTATTTTCTTAGTCGCAGGCGAAAGACTAAATAAGTGCACATTTCATTTAGTTCGTTAAATTCTTTTTGTTGTATAGTATTCTTTAACAAAAGTATAGTTTTTATAGAGAGACAAATTAGATAAAATCACAATCTTAATTTTCCTTCTGTACATTAGTGGTTTGGTTTGTTTTTGTTAATTAACGTCGCACTAGAGCTGCACAGTGGGCTATTGGCGACGGTTCGGGGCCTATCTCGAAGGAAAGACCCTGTAACGATGCCTCGTATTTTTGAACCATGGTCAGATGACGAGGACAACACATGAGCTGGCACCCAACGCTTTCAACAGACGTCGGGACTTTTTGGACCCGATCAGATTTATCGTGCACCAGTCCCGTATACACGCCGTTAATTTTTTGTGGATGTTCTGGACGACATTTTAGTATTTTGGTATCGAAGTTGGTAACCATCTGATCGAAATATCACTACTTTTTTTTTACTATTCTTAGTCTAGTCCGTCGCACAGGTTCGAACCGGGAACCCTCGGATTCTCAGCTGACGTCTTAATCCACTCGGCCACGGAGCCCTCAGTACATTAGTGAACAAAATAACCAGAAAATATGCTTTAAAATGTTCTTATCAAACATTTTATTCCACATAATTTTTCTGTATAGTTAATAATTCAAATAAAAGTCTGATAATCTAGCATTTTCAAGGTACTGTCTGTAAAATAGGTAATACGACGGTTGGGGTCTACTGGGGCACATATGTTTTAAATATTTCTGTAAAACTATCACTTCTGAAACAAAAAGTTATACCTATTTCACATTATAAAAAGTACCTTTAAAATAAACAGAAAAACTTAAAAAAATAATTCAAATTTCCTTAAATAAACAAAATATTAATAAATATATAACTTTATTTATAAATTATATTTTTAATCAGTATAGTTAGTTTCAAGTAATCCTCACATAGAATATTAACTCATTGGTCGATCGCAAACATGCTAAACCCATGTTAAACGCTGACCCGCGAACGACGTTTCGCTTGTCTTCAGATTTTCCGAGAAGCCGGTATGTTTACAAAACAAGCCCATCGCTTATTGCCCAACCTGGACAGAATCTAGATATTAGGCCTAATGTTTTCAAATAGAGGAAAGTTTAAATATCATAAGAAATAGAAATAACGTTGATCAAGTCATGAAATAATATGTGAAAAGATTAAATAAATCACTTACTTTTCTTTCAAAACAGTTCCTTTCACACATGACAGACATGGTTTGGACAGACGCGGACATTAAAATAGTCTCACACTCAGCTTAATTGAAATAATAATAACATCACAATTTGTGGTTATCACGAGCGTACCTAGCGGATTCTTACACATTCTGAAGTAAATGGATAATACAACTTTTGATGGTTTAAGCACATACAAAGCTCTCTGTTGTAGGAATAGAAAGCAGCATGGTAATTTTGAAAAATAACATAACTATTGGCTGTAAACATTGGAAACAGTGCAGTCTGTGTCAGATATATCGCAATTTGTGCAGCTATTGTACATGTATCATGCTGTATATTTACGTTTTTTTTAACAGTGTAGGGCATCTATACAATTGCACACATACTGGGACATGTTGTTATTAATAGTGTTCGAGTCATGCAACAATTGCATTGTTTATTTCCATGTATGTAGTATGAATATAATACATGTATATTCAAATATACGTTTAGTTTATTTAGTATAGTTGGTGTTTTTTAATGTTACGAATAGTAATTTTTACACGCTTTTATTTTTTGGTCGTCTATTGGCGGCTTTTGGCGAGAAAGTATCCCCAAAAATTTGCATCATTTTCCCTCCCACGTAGTACACAGGTCATAGAAGGTAATAACCAGTAATAATATCGACGCGGCTTATTATCTTCTACATGATAGTAGTACATTTGTCTTCATAGGCTGATTTCTCTTAGAGTTATTAGTCTTTGAAATATAAACACTTTTTACGTTTCTGAAGTTTTACCGATTTAACTGTACCAAAGTTAAAGACATACTCACGTCAAAAAACGTAACGCTGAAGCGAACGTTTTTTAAAAAAAAATTCATAGTATAAGCGCCATATTCTGTAATAAATTGTAATGAGACAATTACTTACAATATTTGACACCCCACTTTCTCACGCAAAATCCTCTCAGGTGCCAAGGACTCGAAGACTTTTCCATTCTGAGCCCCATCATAAAATAGTGGAATTCAGGGTTCAACAAAGGACCAGACTTTTGGGGGACTTCGTATACGGTAAACTTAATGCATGAAACCCCTTTCGCCTAGCAGGCTACCAATCGAAGACTTAAGACGATTTCTATAATTGGGATCAAGCTAACGATAATCCCTCCTATTTGAACTGAACTATGGACACTTGCGTCTCCACTTATAGGGCGGACATTTACACTCTCACAAAATACTCTGTGCTACAAAACGGAGATATCCTTAAAAACTGATTGTTTTGAAAAAAAACTCCTTATCTGACAATACTGTACGAAGTAACATTTTAATATATATCATGGAAGAAATTTACATAAACTTATCTTGGATTTATATTGTTAAATTGTTAAGTCATCTAAATAACTTATCCTTTGTACCTGAAGATCGGTAAGACAAACTTAAACCTGCCTCACGGCAGAACTAATATGAATAAATACGATTCGTATGTTGATTGATGTGTTCATACACTCCTTCCTTGAAATATTTAGCTATAGCTGACTACCCAACAGCCGGAGCTTCGTTCCGGGTAATATTTAATTCACAACCCAATGATTATTCTTATTATTTACGAACACTCCAACTTTAATCTAAATAATCAATAAATTAATGCGTAACTTTTACGTTAATACAAAATTGTTAAATAACACATATTTTTTTGTATTTTCGCACATTTAAATATTGTTCTTAAATAATTTTGTTTTTAAAGTAAATTTTATATATGCTATAAGTAGATAAAATACAATTCAACAAACCAAATTCATTATAAAATGATAATACATGATAATGATATTCTCTAAAACTTATAATTTGAAGATATTAGTAATGTGCTTGCTATATTGTAGTATACCAATAACAAAATAGTTTGTTTATTATTTACTCTAATTGAAATGATCTTTAAGGATATCTACCTTTCTTAAGTAAACATGATAATATAATCATTGACTGAGAGGGGCTCATTACGTTATCCCGGAAAATCTATTTATTCTGTTAGTGTAGTATAACTTATTCGAGAAAGTTACCCAATAATTTAATAAAACAACCAGCATTTATTTTATCACTCTGCATTCTAAACAATCTTCCTCTTTGCCCCTTTTAATTAGTAACTTGAATTTACTTAGTACTTCATTTACAAAATATTTGCTTAAGCAATAATAGAAGTCATATATTGGTTTTGACTAAATTGAATAATTATACCTTTTTATGTAAATGATCTAACAGTATTTTTAATTATAGTTTTAATTTCTAGATTTTATGTTACTAAATGAACTATTGATATTTTTATATTTAAATAAATACAACACAATATTTTAACTTTTTGAATAATTAAAAAAAAATTGTGTAGTTTTATTATTAAATAGCCTTTAATCACTTTAAAGAATTATTGTAACGGAATTAAATTATTTGTGTTTCTAATTCCAATTAATTGATTATTTAATATATAAATAACACATATAAATAAAAGCAAATTGTTTTAAAACATTTTAATACTTTTGTGATGGTTACTTAAAATATCATTAAATACGTATCGGATAATTATAAAAGCCGCTAACAAAATTAATAATTCATTAAAAATCAATCGCAATAATTAATTCACAAATATGTAATTAATTATATATACACCTTTAATTAGCAGCTAGTATGTTTCAATCATTTTTTTTTATAATTTAAACATTCATATGATATGAGCGCCGTTAAATATATTGTAGTTAACTTTTGTCATTTATAAGCTACGAAATCCATATTGTTGTAGAATATTGCGATTTTTCAGAAGAATCCTATACTTTATTATTAATTACATTTTTCTCACTTTGCGAATCATTAAAAAAAAGCAATGAAATAGATGTTTCTAATTTATTTTATTTGTATTGTATATTATAGGAAATGTGGGGAATGTATTAATACAAAACTCAGGAATATTAGAAAATAATTTGATTTTTCGAGATTATATATAAAAGCATTCATGCATTTTTATTGCTCAAACAAACCGACTGTTGGACTTAAATTAAATCACCCATAATTTTTGTTCTATACTGTACTCCATGAAACGAAGTAAACTGTATCAAAACATAATTTTACAATGGGTACTTTAATATTTAATTTCAAAATGCATATTTTATTCCATTAGCGTTTCCCCTATTTTACTCTATAGTTTATATTTAATTGCTCATATTAAAATTAAATAAGAAACTGTCTAGACAGGTTTATTAATTTCTTTAATTGTAAGTCCCATTTCCTGGAATCTAGAAATTAATAACGATAAATTCATAATTGCTACACTCGGTTTTACCTAAGAATATATATTAATATGCTTTTAATTATCACATTATTTATAATTGCTTGTAAGTGGGTATGCGTTTTGCTAAATTTTCTGGGTCGAGACATTTAATTATACACTTGTTATTCAGGAAATATTATACTCTAATAGACAAAGTTCAAGGTTTTATTGGAATAAACGCAACATCATTACATTTTTTAGGTATTTACTATATAGTAATTCTACATCGTTGAAAACAAAAAAATATACTATTTAGTGTTTATTTTAAAAATGTTGAAATGTAATATTTTATCTATAAGAGGTTTTTGCACTGACTGTGGGCAAATTCCGAAATGGTGGGAAGGGGGGGGGGGGGAAGAGAAAATGTAGCTAGAAATGTAGGCTACTGAAAATGTAGCAAGTCAAAGAGTTCGCAAAGCATTGTGGAAGGAAATACGACTTGCTTTACTGTCTGACGGAAAAATATTTAACAATTCTTCCTAAAAGCAGGTTGATTCGCAGATAAGGGTAGGGTCACTTGAGTGGTTGAAAATCTTAAAATCCTAACTTAATGTAATTACCTGTTCTGTTGCAAACACCATACTTTAAACTTCGCAAGATTTAAAAATCCTTCCACCCGTACGTTGTCAGAATTGTCCCAAACCCATCTCTAGACCTGTAAATTCTATGGGACAGATGCTGTCCCAGCCCACACGTAAAGGTTCATGAAAATTATAATGCTTAAAATATACTCTTTACTAAAAATACTATGTATTTATTAATTTTCCAGTACATTAAAATGAAAATATTCGGTGTTAAACGAATTACAAATAAATTGAAATTGCTGCAATTAAAAAAATAAAGTTCTTCTATTTTTTTAATGATAGAAGTTTAAATTTTATTAATGGAAATAATAAATCAAGTACTTTAATTTCCAAAAAAACAAGTATAACATAAGAAATCAATTTCGATGGTATTAACAGGAGACATATTACCATAAACACAATAAACATGTTATATTAAAAATAACAACTCCACAATTCTAAAATAAGTAAAATTATCTAGTTAAGAAATCCGAAATTAATATTTTATAATTCATAATACTTCTATTAAAGATTCGGTATATAGTATTTCTTTGAAAATGGTATTTATTAATGTCTTGGTATTTTAATTAAAAAGTGAATTATTAAACAAATTTAAAATAAAATGAAAATGCCGTATTTAAAAAAAAAATATTTCATGATATGTTTTTCTGCAAACTCTATTTAATTTAGGATTAGAGCAGATTAATCAAGTAGTCTACTTTCAAGAAAACCCATTTCACAAGAAAAATACCTTTTTATATGCTATTAAAAGTAAACTAGGAGGCTCCGCCCCCAGCTCCGCTAACGCTCCGCCAACCCCCGCTGACATCATCAATGAATTGAAGGGGTTAATCGTCAAAATGGCTTACGTAATAGTAAAATAAAAATACGGGCGCAACAGAATTTTGTAAACAAAGTAACTGTTGCCATTCCGCATAGAGAAAAACAGCGTTTTTCAATCACCGGGTAAGATAATTATATATAAAGATTTAAATTATGAATAAATAAATTTTTTTTAATATTTATTAATATTAAACATATATAAATGACAAAGTTGGAAAAAGATATTTTAATTTTATTGAAGGATGTATTAGCGAACTCAATTTTCAAATAAAGTTAAACGAGAAAATATAATATTTGGTTGACATTACTGAAATATCTCAGCATAAAAATATTGGGGATATGTAGACATTCCATTTCAATTAGAAGTTCCGTAGGACATTTGTACAAAAGATTGTCTAGCAATATAAATGCCAATAAAGGCTAATACTTTTATGTGTGTCTTATATATTAATTTATCTAAAAAATAAAAATGCTGTACTTGGAAAAATTATATCTAACATATTTTTACGTTTATATTTGTAAAAACCTTAAATAAGTGACAAGTGAAATAAACATATATTTTGTTAGTGTTAATAATAAATAATTTTAAAAAGCATACAAAGTTCTTCCGTAAAAATAAAGTTGTAAATGTATAACAAATTTACGTAAAATAATGACATTGGCATTTCCAAAGTAGTTTTTATTAAGAAAACTTTTTTTTATGACATTGAAGATTGTTTCAATAGTTTGAATGATGTATGTGGCCTTACAGAAGTAAGTTGTTAAAATAAAGTTTGAAAAACGAATAAATGTCCAATCATAAATATTAATAAGAATGTAATAAGATATTTATTTCTAGCGAAACCCTGGGTTCCCATTAGGACGATTCTTTTTAAATAAGAATCGTTGCTACGTAGATGTAAATGATCTTAGAAACTGTTATTATATATTTTATATATTTCATTTATTTGAAAATATCCTTATTTCTTATTAATATGGTTGTCCAATCTTCTAATAGCTACTGTCCTAGTATATATGGTACATTTGATTCACTTTCGAATTTTAGAACTTGTTTTTAACTTATATAAATAATATCATAATGTGTGGGACATTTATATCGTCTTAGATTTGCCTTTTTCAAAAGCTATATTTTTAAAGGACACATTTATAGAAAGTAAACTATATTAATTTCTAAACTAATTTGATATTTACACAACTTTATTTTGTAAAATCAAATTTAAAGGTAATATAAATATAACTTTTAAGTTTTTGAAACATGTGCAAACTATCTTACAATAACCAGAAAACCTATATATTCAGAAAAATATTAATACATTTCAAATTAATATTTTTCTATCATCAAACTAGCATTTTCTAAGAAGCTCGTACAATTAAAAGTATTCCCTTCAGAAATATTAGGCATGGATTTATTAACATACCCTTTATTCTATTCTCTTTACGATTCAATCGAAGCTAAAAGATTTATCTAAAGCACTAAATAAATACTAAATTGGATTTTGGACATTTTGACAGGTAATTTGAAGGTACCCTTTCTGTAAATGTAGATCGTGAAAGTATGTTAATCACCCATTTAAACTCTTGTAAGTAATAATTGAATTTCCAACGATTCACTGTCATAATTTATAATTATTCTACTGCCGTCTAACACCCCCTGGGGTGTTGCAGTTTAAAGTTCGTTCCTTAAGAATTCTTTGTAGGTTCGTAATTCAACTGAACTTTATATTTTCCAAATGAGCAGAGCTGAAGTCTGTTAAGACTTCCCGAATTGTCAATTATGCAGATAGCTAGAAAATTGCGAAAGAATATTTTTGTACTTTACAGTTTGGAAGGTTCAGACTGTTTTCTGAATTATTGTATATTTTAGTAGGATGAAATATTTGCATGTGTATAACTGTTTTCTGAAAAGATCGCGTACAATATTTTACAAATATTTTGCATTTCTAGAAAATTATGTTGAGAGAGTATTTTAAGTATATTTACACTTGCATAATGAACTTTAGAAATGCATGTTCTGATCCTCAGTTGAAATTAACTGTGCTTCATTTAATTTTTTAAATTATTTATTATAAGACAATAACACAAATCATTAAAATGCAACCTAAAACACAATTTTTAAAACACAATTATATATATATATATATATATATATATATATATATATAAATCCCCTAAATATCAAATTAGTTTAGAAATTAATATAGTTTACTTTCTATAAATGTGTCCTTTAAAAATATAGCTTTTGAAAAAGGCAAATCTAAGACGATATAAATGTCCCACACATTATGATATTATTTATATAAGTTAAAAACAAGTCCTAAAATTCGAAAGTGAATCAAATGTACCATATATATTAGGACAGTAGCTATTAGAAGATTGGACAACCATATTAATAAGAAATAAGGATATTTTCAAATAAATGAAATATATAAAATATATAATAACATTTTCTAAGATCATTTACATCTACGTAGCAACGATTCTTATTTAAAAAGAATCGTCCTAATGGGAACCCAGGGTTTCGCTAGAAATAAATATCTTATTACATTTTTATTAATATTTATGATTGGACATTTATTCGTTTTTCAAACTTTATTTTAACAACTTACTTCTGTAAGGCCACATACATCATTCAAACTATTGAAACAATCTTCAATGTCATAAAAAAAGTTTTCTTAATAAAAACTACTTTATAAATGCCAATGTCATTATTTTACGTAAATGTGTTATACATTTACAACTTTATTTTTACGGAAGAACTTTGTATGCTTTTTAAAATTATTTATTATTAACACTAACAAAATATATGTTTATTTCACTTGTCACTTATTTAAGGTTTTTACAAATATAAACGTAAAAATATATTAGATATAATTTTTCCAAGTACAGCATTTTTATTTTTTAGATAAATTAATATATAAGACACACATAAAAGTATTAGCCTTTATTGGCATTTATATTGCTAGACAATCTTTTGTACAAATGTCCTACGGAACTTCTAATTGAAATGGAATGTCTACATATCCCCAATATTTTTATGCTGAGATATTTCAGTAATGTCAACCAAATATTATATTTTCTCGTTTAACTTTATTTGAAAATTGAGTTCGCTAATACATCCTTCAATAAAATTAAAATATCTTTTTCCAACCTTATCATTTATATATGTTTAATATTAATAAATATTAAACCAAATATATTTATACCTAATTTAAATCTTTATATATAATTATCTTACGCGGTGATTTTAAAACGCTGTTTTTCTCTATGCGGAATGGCAACAGTTACTTTGTTTACAAAATTCTGTTGCGCCCGCATTTTTATTTTGCCATTACGTAAGCCATTTTGACGATTAACCCCTTCAATTCATTGATAATGTCAGCGGGGGTTGGCGGAGCGTTAGCGGAGCAGAGGGCGGAGCCTCCTAGTTTACTTTTAATAGCATATAAAAAGGTATTTTTCTTGTGAAATGGGTTTTCTTGAAAGTAGACTACTTGATTAATCTGCTCTAATCCTAAATTAAATAGAGTTTGCAAAAAAACATATCATGAAATATTTTTTTTAATATACGGCATTTTCATTTTATTTTAAATTTGTTTAATAATTTACTTTTTAATTAAAATACCAAGACATTAATAAATACCATTTTAAAAGAAATACTATATACCGAATCCTTAATAGAAGTATTATGAATTATAAAATATTAATTTCGGATTTCTTAACTAGATAATTTTACTTATTTTAGAATTGTGGAGTTGTTATTTTTAATATAACATGTTTATTGTGTTTATGGTAATATGTCTCCTGTTAATACCATCGAAATTGATTTCTTATGTTATACTTGTTTTCTTGGAAATTAAAGTACTTGATTTATTATTTCCATTAATAAAATTTAAACTTCTATCATTAAAAAAATAGAAGAATTTTATTTTTTTAATTGCAGCAATTTCAATTTATTTGTAATTCGTTTAACACCGAATATTTTCATTTTAATGTACTGGAAAATTAATAAATACATAGTATTTTTAGTAAAGAGTATATTTTAAGCATTATAATTTTCATGACCTTTACATGTGGGCTGGGACAGCATCTGTCTCATAGATTTTACAGGTCTAGCGATGGGGTTGGGTCAATTCTGACCACGTAGGGGTGGAAGGATTTTTAAATCATGTGAAGCTTGAGGTATGGTGTTTGCAACAGGACAAGTAATTACATAATTTCGGACATATGCCGTTTGACTATTCGTTTCTGCAGGTCGTCTTAAGCTAGGGTTTTCAGTTTTTCAACTACTCAAGTGACCCTACCCCTATCTGCGAATCTACATGCTTTGAGGAAGAATTGTTAAATATTTGTCCGTCAGACAGTTACACGCCTCTTATTGTAAAGCAAGTCGTCTTCCCTTCCACAATGCTTTACGAACCTTTATGACTTGCTACATTTTCAATAGCCTACATTTCTAGATACATTTTCTCTCCCCCCCCCCCAATTTAGGAATTAGCCTACAGTCAGCGTAAAAACCTCTTACAGATAAAATATTACATTTCAACATTTTTAAAATAAACACTAAATAGTATATTTTTTTGTTATCAACGATGTAGAATTATTATATAGTAAATACCTAAAAAATGTAATGATGTTGTGTTTATTCCAATAAAACCTTGAACTTTGTATATTAGAGTATAATATTTCCTGAATAACAAGTGTATCATTAAATGTCTCGACCCAGAAAATTTAGCAAAACGCATACCCACTTACAAGCAATTATAAATAATTTTATGATTAAAAGCATATTAATATATATTCGTAGGTAAAACCGATTGTAGCAATTATGAATTTATCGTTATTAATTTCTAGATTCCAGGAAATGGAACTTACAATTAAAGAAATTAATAAACCTGTCTAGACAGTTTCTTATTCAATTTTAATATTAGCAATTAAATATAAACTATAGAGTAAAATGGGGGAAACGCTAATGGAATAAAATATGTATTTTGAAATTAAATATTAAAGTACCCATTGTAAAATTATGTTTTGATACAGTTTACTTCGTTTCATGAAGTACAGTATAGAACAAAAATTATGGGTGATTTAATTTAAGTCCAACAGTCAGTTTGTTTGAACAATAAAAATGCATGAATGCTTTTATATATAAAATAGAAAAATCAAATTATTTTCTAATATTCCTGAGTTTTGTATTAATACATTCCCCACATGCCCTATAATATACAATACAAATAAAATAAATTAGTAACATCTATTTCATTTCAATGATTCGCAAAGTAGAAAAATGTAATTAATAATAAAGGATAAGATTCTTCTGAAAAATTGCAATATTCTACAACAATATGGATTTCGGTTAGCTTAATATTCAGCTTAATATGGCATATGTCTTAATAATCAATATGGTTAGCTTATAAATGACAAAAATTAACTACAATATATTTAACGGCGCTCATATCTTATAAAATTAATACCTTTTTTTAAACAGTCAACCAAAATATAACATTCTGATAACAAATTGAATGCTATTTTCTGGAACAGTTTGAACGCATGTATTTTAATTTATGGCGTTTCTCATTTGCAATTTTGAATAGGGCTTAAATTTAGGAAATGTACAAAAACATGAAACAGCATCATTTTAACATAAGACCACGATCTAATTTTGTAATTTTAATTCATATGCATATTAACTATTTCCAATGTTATTTTATGAAATAAACGAATGCACTTTTTTTTTCGAGAATCAAAGGAAATTTATCCATAACTCAAATAAATACTAGTCGAACTGCTAAAAATATTTCACGTATATAATAACAGTCATTTTATGTCTCCATATAAATTATTGAAAATCGAAGATACATCATCAGTGTAAAGCGCACACACACATAACTCACATATTTCATCCGAAATTAATTTTTCAAACTCAGACTAATAAATCTTTTTTAACAAACCAAGATCAATAAATAATCGCAATTTAAAAGATCGCAAAAATAACATATTTTAAAATGAATGTTTAAATTATAAAAAAATGATTGAAATAAACCATCTGCTAATTAAAGGTGCATATAGAATTAATTACATATTTGTGAATTAATTATTGCGATTGATTTTTAATGAATTATTAATTTTGTTAGCGGCTTTTATAATTATCCGATACATATATTAATGATGTTTTTAAGTAAGCATTACAAAAGTATTAAAAATGTTTTAAAACAATTTGCGTTTATTTATATGTGTTAGTTATATATTAAATAATCAAATAATTGGAATTAGAAACACAGATAATTTAATTCCGTTACTATATTTTTTTTAAAGTGATTAAAGGCTATTTAATAATAAAACTACACATTTTTTTTAATTATTCAAAAAGTTCAAATATTGTGTTGTATTTATTAATATAAATAGTTCATTTAGTAACTTAACAACTAGAAATTAAAACTAATATTAAAAATACTGTTAAATCATTTACATAAAAGTGTATAATTATTCAATTTAGTCAAAACGAATATATGACTTCTATTATTGCTTAAGCAAATATTTTATAAATGAAGTACTAAGTAAATTCAAGTTACTAATTAAAAGGGCAAAGAGAAAGAGTGTTTTGAATGCAGTGATAAAATAAACCTAACTTGTGGTCCTAAATGCTGGTTGTTTTATTAAATTATTGGGTAACTTTCTCGAATAAGTTATACTACACTAACAGAATAAATAGATTTTCCGGGATAACGTAATGAGCCCCTCTCAGTCAATGATTATATTATCATGTTTACTTAAGAAAGGTAGATATCCTTAAAGATCATTTCACTTAGAGTAAATAATAAACAAACTATTTTGTTATTGGTATACTGCAGTATAGCAAGCACATTACTAATAGCTTCGAATTATAAGTTTTAGAGAATATCATTTTCATGTATTATCATTTTATAATGAATTTGGTTTGTTGAATTGTATTTTATCTACTTATAGCATATATAAAATTTACTCTAAAAACAAAATTATTTAAAAACAATATTTAAATGTGCTAAAATACAAAAAAAATGTGTTATTTAACAATTTTGTATTAACGTATAAGTTACACATTAATATAAGATTATTAACGTTATAGGATAATTATTACTATTTAGATTAAAGTTGGAGTGTTCGTAAATAATAAGAATAATCATTGGGTTGTGAATTAAATATTACGCGGAACGAAGCTCCGGCTGTTATGTGGTCAGCTATAGCTAAATATTTCAAGGAAGGAGTGTATGAACACATCAATCAACATACGAATCGTATTTATTCATATTAGTTCTGCCGTGAGGCAGGTTTAAGTTCGTCTTATCGATCTTCATGTACAAAGGATAAGTTATTTAGATGACTTAACAATATAAATTCAAGATAAGTTTATGTAAATTTCTTCCATGATCTATATTAAAATGTTACTCAGTACAGTATTGTCGGATAAGGAGTTTTTTTTAAAGCAATCAGTTTATAAGGATATCTCCGTTTTGTAGCACAGAGTATTTTGTGAGAGTGTAAATGTCCGCCCTATAAGTGGAGACGCAACTGTCCATAGTTCAGTTCAAATAGGAGTGATTATCGTTAGCTTAATCCCAATTATAGAAATCGTCTTAAGCCTTCGATTGGTAGCCTGCGAGGCGAAAGGGGTTTCATGCATTAAGTTTATCGTACACGAAGTCCCCTAAAAGTCTGGTCCTTTGTTGAACCCTGAATTCTACTATTTTATGATTGGGCTCAGAATGGAAAAGTCTTCGAGTCCTTGGCACCTTAGAAGAGGATTTGATTGAGAAAGTGGGGTGTCAAATATTGTCAAAAATTGTCTCATCACAAATTTATAACAGCACAAGGCAATTACACTATGAAATTTCAACAAAAAACGTTTACTTCAGCATTACGCTTTTTGACGTGATTATGTCTTTAACTTCGGCACAGGTAGATCGGCAAAACATCAGAGACGTAAAAAGTGTTGATATTTCAAAGTCCTATAACTCTAAGAGAAATGAGCCTATGAAGACAAATGTACTACTATCATGTAGAAGATAATAAGCCGCGTCGATATTATTACTGGTTATTACTTTATTACCTTCTCTGACCTTTGTACCTTGTGGGATAAGGAAAATGAGGCAAATTTTGGGCATACTTTCTAGCCAAAAGCCGCCAATAGACGACCAAAAAAAAATAAGTTTAAAAATTACTATTCGTGATAATAACAAACATCAGCTATACTAAATAAACTAAAAGTACATTTAACTGTACATGTACTATATTTAGACTACATACATGGAAATAAACAATGCAATTGTTGAATGACTCGAACACTATTAATAACAACATGTCCCAGTATATGTGCAATTGTATAGATGCCCTAAAGACCGAACCACCCGAAGTATGTCAACCGAATGCTCTTAATTTCCATACTAGATGGACGCTGGAACAAGACGTGTCGTATCATTTGTAACTCGGGTAGAAACGATGAGGAATTCCTATCCTAATGAGGAGTGCCAAGTATGTGCCTGAGGTTACGTGTGTGTGTATCACAAGGATCCCACGTGTATATGTCATATTCT
The DNA here is from genome assembly GCA_963932185.1 of Troglohyphantes excavatus. NCBI lineage: Eukaryota > Metazoa > Arthropoda > Arachnida > Araneae > Linyphiidae > Troglohyphantes > Troglohyphantes excavatus. The sequence continues at coordinate 32,904,240 of OZ010666.1, read as the reverse complement.
ATCTAAGATTACGATAAACGTCTTGAATGACGATGGCTGCCTATATATAAAAACAATCGACTGCATATGTTATCAGGATGAAAACACCGAGGAGGGAATCATGCCGATATTATAACTCTATCACAAATCACAAGATAGATATAAATTCGGGGTCTTTTTTTTATAGGAAATTAAGTGATGATGTTTTTAAAATATTAATTTAAATCAACTACAGGATGTGTGTGAGGTCCAGTGTCGTTATAAAAATAAATAGCATTTGCTTAAAAATGAAACAACCACAAAACAATGAACTAGTTTTTTTATATGACGAAATCTAAGAATCTTCACATTTCATTTCAAAACAGCGCCATTTTGAAAATAGCGCTGCATGGGCTGAGCAACGCCCTCTGTCAACTGTTCTGAACGTTTAAATATACTTTATTTAAAAGTTATATTTGTACCGTATTTTGAGTACTAAATTATAACTTGCTGTTTAAAGTGTCCAAATGGTATTCATTGAACATGAACTACTTTTGAACTAATGTGACGTTTGTAGACGTTCATTCGTGTGTGTATGGGCTGTCTGGGTAAATTATACAGATTATTTACCTTTCTTCTATTTGAAAGTTTTTTTTTGACGACCAATATGCATTTCTATATATATCATATGATGAAATGAAATTTCCTGTCAAGAACATTTAATTTTTAAATAAAAATATTTATATATAAAACCTGGACAACATGTGTGTTAATATATACTATAAGAATTGCTGAAATTAAATGTAATATGATATATAACATTTCTACAGTTCTTAAAAAATGTACTGTCGAACATACGCTAAATAAATAATCGTTTTGGTTGGACATAAGCTCAAACGAACTTAAAAAACTTCGAAATTTGAAATATTCCTTTTCAACAAGTACTATACGTTTGTTTCTGCGTTCAAAGGGAACCCACGACCTCTTTTTCCGAAGTACCCCGCGAAACCGACTACGCTACAAAGAGACGTTCTGGCAATATCTTGTTTTTTTTTAAAGATGTATGTCTAGACAATTATTAATTTAAACGCATATTTTAAACAAACTGTTGAAATTTATTACATGAACGTGAGATTCTTCAGTACTCTGGGAAATCCTCTTGTAAATCCTCATATACACGCGGTTCAGAGGGTTAAATACATTTTTTAGACAAATGACAGATATAGCTACCACTTTTGTTATGAAAAACAACAAATAGTACTATACCCAGATATTCTCTCTTCATATAACTCACGTCTGCCTTGCCTAGCATAAATAACAAATTGTGCCAAGGAATATTTATTGGTTACGAAATAGCCATGCTTTGTTATGTAACATCCTTAAAATAAATCTCTTGGAATAGACAGCAATATGCATATGTTTCCAGACATATTTTTCATTTTCATTGTTGTTCTTCTCTTCTGATTTAAACTTTGATTTTCAAAAATGTCATTTCAATTCTTCGTAGTAGTCCATGTTTTATAAGAATAACAAATATATCAGTTGTTAGCTTCCATGCAATTTGACTATAACAAATGAACCTTCAGCAAAACTAAAAAGCCAAGGCTGTATGCAAGAACACCAATTTAATAAATAAAGTATATATTCTGTTTCAGTACAGTTCACATACAGCAGTAGAGAATACTTTTATTTTTAAAATGAATTTTAGTTAAATGCATTTCTCTAATATATGCAAAATAGATATTTAAAATTAAAAAAAAAATTTACTCAATTCATTTTGATTTCGCAAGATTGAAACTTAAATGTAAAAACATTGAATAATTATTTTTAGAACAGTGAAGCCTAATAAAACTGGAAACTTTTATATCCGTATCAAGAAATGATTGTTAAGAGCATTTCTAACGCTTCATTGCATGGTGGATCTCAAAAGACAAAAATCAGGTAATGGCTGTGCAAAGATAACTAAAACAAATCCATCCTTAATGAACATCATTTGTTGTGGTCGCCAAACTCCTGAACACCTTTAATGTGATTTTCAATCGTCTAATTCTAGCACATGTTATAGTAGAGGTCATTTGGTTTGTGACACCACATCAAAGTTAATAGAGAGGGAAATATAGTCCTTAGTGCATTTGCAGTAGCGAACAAAAGAAACTCTCAGCAGAATGCATCTTGGGATACTGAGAGTAGTTTCGTTATACGCAGAACTTGAAAACCGATCGGAGCGCACAAACGAACTCATCGGAGCAATGCATCTTGGGATACTGAGAGTAGTTTCGTTATACGCAGAACTTGAAAACCGGTCGGAGCGCTCAAACAAACTCATCGGAGCAATGCATCTTGGGATACTGAGAGTAGTTTCGTTATGCGCAGAACTTGAAAACCGGTCGGAGCGCTCAAACAAACTCATCGGAGCAATGCATCTTGGGATACTGAGAATAGTTTCGTTATGCGCAGAACTTGAAAACCGGTCGGAGCGCCCAAAAGAAATCATCGGAGCAATGCATCTTGGGATATAGATTGATATTCTTCATATTCTGGCGCTTTTAATTCTTCTACTTTCCCTTCCCTTCTCCTTACGCCACATTGGAGACAGCTTATAGTATAAACATTACTGTATTAACGTAGAGGTTACACATTAATAAGATTTTTATTAACATTACTATTAAGATTAAAGCTAGAGTGATCGTAAATAATCGGATTAACCATTGCTATTTTTTTCATTTTTCCAACCAACTATTTTTTCCTGTTGATTTGACAGCATGTAATGCTGAACACCTATATCTTAATTACTCTAGGAACAATTAGACAAGATATTCAACAAATTTATTTAATTTAAGAGTAAATAAAGTTGAAACAGACTCACCATATGAAAGGTGGCAAAAAGATAGTAGAGTTAATATTATATAAATTACAATTATTGAGTTTATATATCGGTAAAGTTAAGACTTATCCGTTACTTTTTCGTTGACTGACACTTCCGTCCAGAAAAGAGACTCAAACTCCCCAAAACGAGTGTCTATTTTGGACATTGGCAGTATAATTGTCAAAAAGAATTTGTCTGAGGGATCTGTAGAGCAGAGTTTTTTGAGAGTTGAGAGTCCGCCCTCGGGTAGTAGAGGTTGCTGTTATAAAGAATTTAAGATATTGTAGCAGATTGCAGGGGTATTCCGTGATAAGTCTATTTGTTTAAATGTAAGTTGTTATTTTTGTTCATATTAGATCATTTAAAAAAACATACTCGTAACATGATAAATAGAATAGTATTAAATAATTAAATAAAAATAGTTTAAATATGCATTTTAAACTGTAAAAATGATGCTTAAAAATGAGTATATAAACCTACACGTGTTTCTTTGAGTATATTTGCATCGTAAATGAGCAATGCCGAATTTAATTACAAATAAGCGTATTTTCTCAAGAAGTAGCAGTGATATTAAATATCTCAGCTTCTGTTCAAGCGATCTTAATGAAACTTGAGAAACTTAAAATAGATTTTAGAAAAAATGTTTTTGTTTTATTTTATGTCGATTGGTTGAATAGAAACTGAGTTTTTACAATATAATCTTACTTCCCATTCTATTAGCATACCATTTTTAATATTTATTCTGATTATAAGCACTGCTAGTGGATTGGATAAAGCATTGGATTACGGTGCTGAGGATCTGAGTTCGATTCCCGATAAGATGTGTTCGTAATCGTGCATGTATTTGATATTTTTGTAGGTCTAGAAATTGATTTATGTTGTATTATATATCAATAACAATTTAGCAAAATGGGGCAATGCAGCCTACTTAGGCAATCATTTACACAATTTTACTAATTGAACTCATTTGTGAGTACATGTTATTTTCAAAACTAAAACTTATGTATTCGGAGCCATTCGGAGTTAAGCATCGAATGTAATCAAAAATGAGTACATTTTACTTATTTGCAAGCATCTATTATTAACAGCTTAAAATATATTATTTAATCTATAGTTTTATGAAAGTATAAAGCTAATAATATTCATATGAAACAACTCGCATTTTTATTAACTATTTAAGACAACAATAAATACAAACATGACGAATCCGAGAGCGGAACCACACAAAACATTTTGATCATCCCTGGGAATTAGAGTTAAACATTTGCATTTCAGCATACGTCTCCAATTTCCCTCAGGCTCGAATGCAGTGACTGATTCCTGAAGCCGCATCTCTTCACCAACAAGAAATCCCATGCATTGCTAAGCAGGAGAATATTGAGACGCCACGAAATCAATATTCGAAAGTGTTTTTCGGCGAACCTATCAAATGCTTGAATGTGTACCAAAATGGGGAAATAAAACATTAAAGCTTTCTTTGCCCTGGTTGGCCATGAATTCAATTCTTGGGATTGCACTTCCTGTGGTGAATATAACCACAGTCTAGAGCAAACTTGGCCAACGAAAATATTGTCGTTCTGTATGTCCTTCATCCGATATGGGGAATCTAAAAAGAATCGATGCCTCCCTCTGATATTGCTTTGCAGAAGGGAGTGGTGTGTGGTTTATACAAATATATTCCTTACACTTCAGATTCCCGATATTTAGGATTATTCTGTTGTACATTTGGAAATGCATAAGTTTGTGCTTTAAATTGGGCATATTTATTTTAATTGAAATAGTTTTACTAATTTTGAATTGCATCCAGTAAAAAAAAGGTACTTTAAAATGAGTACCTGAAACTACTCGTGTTTCTTTCAGTACAATTGCATCGTAAATGAGCGATGACGTACTCAAAATTTAAGTAACCGTATTTTGTAAAAAATGAGCAGTTTGATTTAATATGGCAAACCTCAACTTCTGTTTAAACCATCTTACAAAGCGACCTGACACACTTAAAATAGTTATTCAGAGGATCGTTTTCCACATTATTTGATGTCGATTACTTAAATGAGAACTGAGTTATTACAACTCAATTATCGTACTTTCCATTCGTTTTGCACATATTTTAAACAAGTATTATGTTTATAACTTTTTCACGTTGCCCTGGTGTTACAACATATAAGGAACTGGACTGCGGTATCTTAGGATCTGGGTTCGATTCCCTGTCAGTCTTGGTTGTAATTGCCGATAGTTATTGAAAGTGATTTATGAAGGCAGCTTATAAAGGCTAGCATCTGCTTTTTTGTTCATTCTAATCATTTTTGAGTACGTGTCTTTTCAAAATTGAAACTTATGTATCGAAGCTATGATAAGCGTCGAATGTACTCAAACCTGAGTTCATTTAACTTAATTTTGAGTACCTATTTTTAACAGTGAAACGTTCTTCAATTTTGTTAATGGATTTTCGCTTGCTACAACCGCGTGTAACGGAAGTATGTGGTGCGCTTGCGGAGATGACACCGATGTCGCGCCACGCATTAAATTTAGTCTTGCAGGTATTTCACGGCATAGTTTTGCAGTACGTTCGTCGATTTGAGCAGGAGTGGTGGCGTTCGACGAAAGTATGATCTATCTAACTTAAACCAGTGCATATGAGGAGTTGCAAAGCTTTTTAAGTGTTTAATTTATAAAGTGCTTCCTTGCACCTATACCCTCTTTGCAACAAGCACAAGAAATATCTCGTCCCTGATACAGCCTTATTAGTTTTTTCCACTGTGCAGTTTTATTGCAAACTAGTCAGTATACTTTTTATTTGCAAAAGGTCCATCAAAGCAAAACATCATTTAAAATATCAATGCCATAATTAAATAAAAAAAGTGATAATAATAGATTATTATATTTTTAACAGACATCATATTCCGTGCTCAATAAAATGCCATCCTCTTAATTTTTGAAAACTACAGTTCTGTAATCATAAAAGTTATGCTTATTTATAATAAAGTGATTATGCGTTACATTTCGACGGCTGAAAGTACGCCTTACGAGCAGTGTATGAAGCTAGCATAACTAACTCTAAATTGTAATCTGAGGTACGCTAACCATCCCAATGACGCATCACGTCATTCGAACGCTTATGCGGTTCATTAGAACTGCGGTACAGTTGTACGCGTACCCCTGGGGGCATATGGCGATCCGTTTGGGGGTACGCACAAATAATATTAGCAATATGGGCAAACACCTACCATAAAATAATGAATATAATAAGTAACATAAAAACTAAAAGAACATTACTGCCTAAAAAAAACAATTTTTTTATAGAATGAAATGTGAGAAGGGTTATCAGAAAAGGAAATACACTCATACATGAAAAGTTTTATCCATGGGTTCGTGAAGAAAAAAGGTTGATAACCACTGGCAGTGATTTAGAAAATGTTCATTTTTGTATCTTTATATATTGCTTTTATTTTCCAGATTACATAATTGCTTTAGAACGCACCTGGGTTTAAAAAAATACGGTTCGAATTTATAGTAACTGTCAAATATAATGTCATTTAAATGAAAAGCATTACTTGAAATGAAACTCGTCTTGTGAAATATTCCGTCTTTATACAAGACCCTCAGACATTTCCTAGGAAAATAATGAACACTCTAATGGTTGGATTTCCTAATGTACCATAATCCGGCAAAGATTAAAGTTTTGATCATTTCTGTGGGAACGGAATGCCCTTTTAAGCCGATTGGAGATTTTCGAAGAGGATTAGTTGCCACTAACTGCTCTGAGACACATAATGGAATATGTTTATTGCAGTTAGAAAGGGGTTTTGCAAGAACAGAAGGATTTTTGAATTGAACGTTAGAGGTTTCTCTTAATTATTTCATTATGTGTCGGATAATCTTAAATACTTTAGTATACTTACATGATTATGTGCAAATTTATTAACTACTGTTTTGAGAAATCAAAGTATGATACTTAAAACATTATTAAAACAGAATTTTGTTACTTTATTAATTTTTTATGGAATCTTTTTCCATTTTGCATCCTGATTTTCCAGTTAAAGTTAAAGGGTGAAATATGCTATCGTATTTCTAATAGCCAAAAAATTCTAAATATTTAACGCTTCATCTCATTCATAGATGTCAGCACTATCAGTGGTTTGTTTTAAATAAACACACGTTTAAATGAATTATTTTAAACGCATTGAAAAAAAAACGTTGATATTTTTGAGATGAACGTGCAATTCGTCATTGCTCTTGGAAATTCTCCTTCTTTTGATACCTCATGTGTTAAGATCCATTGAGTACAAGAGACGTAAAAGGGATGTTTACTACAGAAAATATATATATGAATTTAAAATATTACCTACTTTTTGTTCAATTTCATTTTCTCTGTAAAACGTTTTAAAAAGGAATCACTTCTACTTATCATGAAATGGACATTTCCTTTTTTATACTTTATAATAAGGCATTTTATTAACATATCCATAAGTATTAATTTAGTTTCTCTGATCTTTCCAAGAAATAAAATCCGTATGTTATTTTCCATATTCGGCACATCTAAAGCTATTCGCGAAGTAAAGACTTTTTGCAATCAAAATAGTAATTTGAATCTTCTAAATTCAAATATTTAAAAAAAAATAAAGACTTTTTTTTGGGTTTTTACTGTTTGTCAAAGCTGACATTAAATTGACTTAAAAGGTTTCTACGCTTTTTTACTTTGAAAAATTTTCTCCAAAAAAAGCCTGGTATGAGAAACGATTTTCAGGGTTTATATTGAAAAGAATAAAAAAAAATATTTCAAAATAAATATTTAAATATCTTTGGTTTCTCTGTCATAGCAAGTGTTCTTAAAATAATCGATATACTTATTTTGCTATAAACAAATCCCCACCATAAATTGCGCCAATTTCCCAGAAATGTTAATATCAAGTATCATCCTTTTAAAGTAATGAACTTTTAGTTGAAACCGAAATTTCGTAAATTTCAAATGGATGCTTATTAAAATAATTGCACCATTAAAAAAATTATGAACAATTTTAAAATAAAATATTTGTTGACTTTTTCCATTTGGAAAATAATTTTAATAATTTCCGACCACTTTCCTTTTTTATGCAAGACAGATTAATTGTTTCTGTAAAATTGTTCCTACATAGTTCTCGCTAGATAAGTTCAACATCTACTTATTCTAGTTCAATCCGAATAAAATTTGTTTATAATTTCTATGATGTGTTTAAACTACTTATAATTGTTTAAATTTTCAGTGGAAATGATTGCTCAATGTCGGTCGGGCTGTCATGGTAAAAAAATGCTCTAACTTTTTTCTCAATTTTATAGCAAGCAATTGTCATAGGCTCTAGTTATGTAAGGTTTGCATATACCAATTATATATTAATCAGTAATAAAAGTGTTTTTGCGAGAAATTACAAAAAAATAATTGTATTATTATAAATTATAAAAATAATTGTATTATTTTAAATTATCGAAATAATTGTATTATTTTAAATTATCAAAATAATTGTATTATTAAAAATTATCAAAATACTTGTATTATTAAAATAATTGAATTATTAAAATAATTGTATTATTAAAATAATTGAATTATTAAAATAATTGTATTATTAAAATTATTGTATTATTATAAATTAGAAAAATAATCGTAATATTATAAATTAGAAAAATAATTGTATTATTATAAATTATAAAAACTAATTGTATTATTTTAAATTATCAAAATAATTGCATTATTATAAATTATCAAAATAATAGTATTATTAAAAATTATCAAAATAATTGTATTATTAAAAATTATCAAAATAATTGCATTTTTATAAATTATCAAAATAATTGTATTATTAAAAATTATTAAAATAATTGTATTATTAAAAAATTATTAAAATAATTGTATTATTAAAATTATCAAAATAATTGTATTATTATAAATTATAAAAATAATTATATTATTGAAAATTATAAATTTTTAAAAAATAATTATATTATTAGAAATTACAAAAAATAATAATAAACATTGTATTTTCAGAATTTATAAACATTGCAAAAATAATTTTATAAACAGAAATTATAATTTAAAAAAAAATGTGGGGGAGACTGTTGTTTCTGGATTTTAGTGTGCCTTAGATTGTTCTTAGTTATTGAGTTGATAAGTTAGTTCAGTTTCTGGCAACCAAATCTCAAACCAGTACAAACTATATAACTAGAGAGTTGTTGTCACCAATTTACTTTGCTAATGGATAATGGATGTTGTTTCTTTGATTTACGAGTGTTTTAAGATTTTAGTGGTTATTTCTAGCAGCTTAGGGTTTTAGTTTTTTTTTATTTCTCAGTGTTCAGTGATTCAAGTTGAGTAGTCTTCACTGACATCTCTTGATACCTTAAGTGGCGATTATTATAGTATTAGTAGCGATTATTATAGTATTGTTATTGAAGTGACTCACTTTTTAACCTAAATAAATCATGATATATTTTCTTTCAAGCACCATCCTCCTGTACCTTGGATCACATAACACTGTGTACCACGAATTAGGGATCCTAGGTACTTGATAAAATATTATTCGTAGTTTTCTTTTTATATGAAAATAAGTAAAACAGGGGGAATGAGATATTTAAAAACTGATCTAAAGTACAACAAGCACCCCTATTATTATAAATTATAAACATAATATAAAAAGAGTTAGAACATTTGATGTAATTAAATTTCTTACTATGGAAAAAGCTTCCATAGTAGTTAGAACCTTATTTTAAGGAACTTTAATAGAAAAATAAACGATGATGTTCATTACAAGTTGGACTGAAGTTAGTCAAATGCTAAACTATTAATAGTTTTGTTATTTTCTTGCTATTAACTTAAAACAATAACGAGTTACCACAGCTACCGATTTTTTCGTGCATCATTGAGAACTGAAATAATTTAAGAAACAACATATTATCTATATACTTCAAAAACCATTCTTCTGGTTCTGTTACTGGTGCAAAATGGTAAATATATTTTCATAAAATGCTTCTCTAGTTTTGTTAAAATAAAAAAATCGACAATGAATACACGAAAATTGGACGCATACACCTAATTTAATTTTCAGTCAACGCTAAGTCATATAATGTCAACTATACCCAGGCATGATACGTATAGCAACGATATACAGAAGGGGGTAGATTTTTTAAATTGAATTTAACAATGATTGATACGCACATAAGAACTTTTAACTTGCCAACAGCACAATGGGAAGTTAACATACGACATGGGAGTTTTCTATAAAATGTGGCCTTTCCAAAATCAATTTTTATTGTTTTGAGAAAACAACTATATCAATATAAATATGCACACACACGGTATCATATAAAGTCGGGAAAATACAAACAACAAAAATGTTTTTGATTTAAGTATCTAAAACATATACTCAACTTCGAATGTTGTAAATCTTATTTGATTTCAATGAATAAAGAGTGAACTACAGAAGGCAACGCAAACAGAAAACGCCGAGCAATTCATATGTCAATATTCAATAATGCACAACGTTTTAAAATAAAATTGCGTTTTGTGAAAAGTTAGTATAAATTATATGGATGAAATTTAAATAATATAGTTGTATATTTTTATCTCTAAAATTAATTTTAAGAAAATAACCGAAACATTAATTTCTCATAAGATTAACTGTATTTTGTTAAGAAAATTATTTTACTCGGTTATTTTATTAAAAAATCATGTATCGCAATGCGAGAAAAAATACTAACTATAATTCCTCACACAATTTATAAAAATTTGTAAAATTGTTTTTTTACATAAATTTTGGAAATAAAGTATACATTAGTTATAAAATTAATATTGTACTTTTCATGTTATTGTAAATTTTTCTTAAATTGGGCCGTTTTAAAATAAAAAGTTATCCGTTAAAGACTCTTTCATTAATATTAGTGCGACTAGAACGGAAATTAAATACTACTACAATTATTCTAAAAGCCATCCAAATTATAATAATTAAATTTTAAAAACGTTTTTAAGATTTTCTCGAAACTTTATCGCATTTTTTGAGTTTCCAGTATTCAAAAAGTGGAAAAAACTTCATTCAAAAGGTTCTCTTTATTCCGTGATTGAATTCTTATTTTCATATTCCCCTCTGCAATTTTGAATGAAGCGTATTTTCCGAAAAATGTGATTTTATGGCACGTATCTCTTGGTTCGCAGAGTCTAAAAGGTTTTCTATACGTCTATTTTTAAAAGGAAGCGAATATTTCAAATGACATTTGCCAGGCTTTGAACTTTGCAGGACCAATTTAATCAGAAAAAAGTTTATAAAATTAAGTAATGGCCTATAAAGACCTTCGAAGATGTGTGTTTAAATTAAATTACATCGTTGAATTCTCAATCAAATTATAGGTCAGGATTTGAGTACTTTTCCCCAAAAACCTTTAAAATTGTGTTAATTTGTTTTTACTCTTAACAAAATTACTTTAAATTTTAGTTACAGTGTTTAGAATTACTTATGTAATTCTTGTTGTACAGTTCTAGAAAAAATAAATTTCCTTTATCACTTCAATATTGCTAGTTAATAATAAATATTCAAACTGCTAACAATTGGTACTTAAAAATAAGTAAAATTTACTCATTTTTGATTACATTCGATGTTTATCATAAATCCGAATACATAAGTTTTATTTTTGAAAAAGACATGTAGTCAAAATGTGTAAAAATAATAAAAAGAGCAGTTGCTTGTCTACGTAGACTGCGTTCATAAATCACTTGCAGTAAATTTCAACACTTCCCAGCAAAAAAAGTCAGCATAAAACCTTCGTCAAAATTTTGAAATTGAAGGTTTTATGCAGGAAAACTGCAGTTTGTTTGAAGATCTATGAAATTAAAAGTTTTTGTTTCAATATCCTTCATAAAAACTGTAATAGATCTTCATAAAAATCTGCAAAACACCTTCAATTTTTAATCATGAAGGGAAAATGCAGACATTTTAAAGGTTTTATGCAGGAAATTAAAAACTTAAAAAATACTGCGGTTTTTGGTTTCAATATCCATTATAAAACCTTCAATTTGACAATTTTGATAAAGGTTTCGTGCTGACTTTTTTTGCTGGGTTACCGAGAATTGAACCCAATCCGTTTACCTGATGTCGTCCATACCGAGTCCAGGACCTTACGCATTATGTTACCAGAGCGACGTGAAGAAGTTATAAACACAAGTAATATTAACTCTCTGATGAATAAGCAAAATTTCGAATCTGTAGGTTTGTTTTCACTGCAGGAAAGTTATATTAATATTTTCAAGACCGTACTTTTTTACAAAAATATTTTTTTTAATTATATGAGTAAAGAAGGTTTTGAAAAGTCCTCCAAATGCTTTAAATTTAAAAATTATACATAAAAAAAGGATTTAATATCAACTTTTATATTATGTGTACCAATGGAAAAAAACGGAGATACTCAAACGGATATACACGTTTGTATCCGTCAGGTGAAAAGCGTGACAAAAGAATGGGAAGTAAGACAAATGGGTCGTAATAACTCAGTTTCCATTTAAGCAATCGTCATCAAATAATGCTGAAAACCATCTTCTGAATATTTATTTTAAGTTTGCCAGGTCGCTTTGTTAAGATGGTTTGAACAGAAGCTAATATGAGCAATATTAAACCATACTGCTCATTTTTGCGATAGTACAATTTCATAAATTTGAGTTTGTCATCACTCATTTACGATGCAATTGCACGCCAAGAAAAGCGGCCATGTACTCATTTTAGAATACACTATCCCTTTTTCACAAAATTGTGTTTTGTTTTTAAAAACGTATTTTAAGTTCATTACCTAAAAAGTATTCTCAATTTTATGTTAACTAATTCGTAAAAAAATAATTTATAACTTAATTCATTTTGAATATTGCCAAAATAAAATAATAAATTGAGTAAATGATGAATGTTTCAGATGGAAAGTAGGTAAACATATAACAAATGATATTTAAACATGTAAATAAAAATATTTTCTCTTTTTTCTACTGTTTAAAATTTTTTTTGCAAAAATAATTTAAATTTTTTGGAGGGATTTGGGTCTCTGTTCAATCCAGGTTTGTTTCATTAGACACAAAGTATTTTGTAACTACTAATGATGAATTACTATTTTATGAAAATCTCAACAGTTTTAATTATATAGTTATGGAGTTTTTCCTAACAGAATATTTTAAACCCTAAATAAAAATACTCTACTATGAAGAAGAAACGACTGACTGTCTTTTTTTTTGCAAAAATAATTTATAATTTTTGGGGGGATTTGGGTCTCGGTTCAATCCAGGTTTGTTTCATTAGACACAAAGCATTTTGTAACTACAAATGATCAATTAATATTTTAGGAAAATCTGAACAGTTTTAATTATATAGTTATGGAGGTTTTCCTAACAGAATATTTTAAACCCTAAATAAAAATACTCTACTATGAAGAAGAAACGACTGACTGTCTGAGAAAAACCATAAACGAAAGCATTTTAAAATAAGCAAAGCGATGAGTTCTCTCGATAATTCTCAGAACTCTCCCCATTTATTTCTGAGAAATATTTTCTACAAGTATTTTAAAATGAACTCAATTTAGACGAGTACTAATTATTCCTTGTGTCGCAAGTTTTAGACTGAGAATCAAAAATAAATTTTAGTTTTATATGATGTATTTTTTTATTAGTTCAAAATGAAAAATAGACACAAGCTATAATAAAGTAATTTTAACCATGTATCTTTAGGCAACTATTTAAAAAGATTTCATTTGCATATAAATTGATTCTGAAATATTTGTTGGTTCTAATGTGTAACATTTTGATATATTGTATTCTCCACAAATACTTTGAAATTGCATCTTTTTATATTAAAATTACAACCTTTCAATGTAGTTTCTCGATTTCGATATCTTTATTAAAGAACATCTAAAAAGTTTACTTCATTGAAATAACATTTTTAAATGATACGTCCATACGTTTAAAATTTTCTCTATTACAACTTGGCGGAAAATAATATATATAAGTAGCTTAGATATAAATTGGATATAATATATTTAATATAATATATATATTGATATAACATTTTTCTGTAACTACGATATACATATCATACCTAGATGGCTGGATATGAACTATTCAGTTTTTTGCTTATAAGACTCTTTTTTTTTGGCTATTGAACAATAATTTTTTCTTTTTTTTGAAATTCAAAAATGTTTTAATCAAAAATATATTCTTTTGTAAGAACCATAATTTGTACAATTACATACGCAAAAAATGCATTTAATTTATTAAAGAGATTTATTTTGTACTAAATTAATTTTATTTTAATACTTGTAAAAAGCCATTTATTTTAAAATGTAATTTATTGCCACTGTAGATCGTGTAGTGGTGCATGCCTTAAGAAGCCTCCCGGCCGTGGCGTTAGTTTTGGCCGAGAGGTATTACGGGTCTTGCTACATACCACATGGGGACTGGTTTAAATTCAGCTCTTCCCACAGCACGGGTATTGGTGAGTTCATGAGAACGGATTCACGCAAGCTTCAGTGGCGCCATCTAAACATAACCACTTTCAAGCAACATATGACAACCCCTCACACAAATCTTCGAGCATGGATCCTTTGTAGTAGAGGAATCCTGACGTCATTATCGCTAACATCAAAGTGAAGCCAACATGTATGGCCTCAGACACGTGGTTAAATACGTCATTCCATTCATAATTTTTCAGTGTTACACATTTCCCAATTCATCAGCCAGTCACGAGTATTTTTTAATTCATAATTTCGAAGAGAAGAGATGGCACGTGATATGGGCCTTTCGCTCTGAGATGTGGGATTCACGATTATGACGTCATATTCTCTTTACTACAGACCATTCATGCTCGAAGACATAAATCGTCAAGAATGAATTCAATCACCACCAGTGACAACATATCAACGGGCATCATACGCAGGATGTCTCGGCATTTGCTAATTCACTGAGAAAGGGGTATGCGGTTGTATAGTGCTTAAGTAGCGAGGCTGTATAGCGAATGTTTTGGCCTTGAGGGAATACGCGTCTTGCTACAGACCATTTGATATCTGGTTCAAGTTAATCCCGGCGTACGGTGCCGGAAATTTTTTTGAAAATAAAAAATGAATTAAGTTTGATTTACACTGAATAAAACTTTATATAAATAACTTTATCATGCCATAATATGTCTAGCCAAATTAATGAGAAAGTTTACGAAATGAGTTCCTAGTAGTCAATTTAAACTCAAGAAAAATGGAGTTTCTAAAATGAATCGACAAAAATAAGTGGCTAACTCAGCAATAATAAATTGTTATTTTTCTCATTTTAAGATCGAAATTTCTTTCAGCAATTGAAATTAAAACTTTGAATTAACTTGTTCTCACAGCGCACGTAAATTACGGGGGGAAAAAACTTTGCACTTAATGATTTTGTATCGAAAAATAAAGTTAATTAAGTTTGTTTTCAAGAACTTTGAAACCGGTAAACTCTTTTATTTTACATTTTAAATAAAAATAAAAGTTCTTAGTTAAAAGGCTAGATTGAGAAATGACTTTTGCAGGTCTGTGAGAAGTGTTGCCATTTTTCTACTTAAATACATTGAAGTGACATTTTCAAACTGACATTGATAATTACATTTTGAATGTGAAACAGATTTTTGTTAGAAGCTGTTTTCCGAGCTTAATTAACTGGATTTTTTTTACGTGAATTCAACTAAACTGTGTTAAGTCTGTGATATATGTTAGAAAATAATCGTAATATTTCATTTAGGATAAATAGTGTCATTTAGGAAATAACTTTTTAAAATAAACAGGGTTTTAAACATTTACTTTTTAGGTAAAAGATTGAGAAATGGGGAATTCCCCATTTCAACTTCTTCAACTATTGTAATGATCTTTATATATAATTCTTTTACGCGGTGATTGAAAAACGCTGTTTTTCTCTATGCGGAATGGCAACAGTTACTTTGTTTACAAAATTCTGTTGCGCCGGGGGTTGGCGGAGCGTTAGCGGAGAAGAGGGCGGAGCCTCCTAGTATATACTATTTCTCTAGTAAATATTTCTCGGACGAAACGGGTTTTAACACATAAGGTATCAAAAGAAAAATAATTTCATGTACCAGTGACGAATCGTACTTTTGTCTCATAATTATCAACGTTTTTTTAATGCGTTTAAAATAATTCATTTAAATGTGTTTTTTTTAAATAAGCCGTTGATAATTCTGCCATCTTTGAAAAAATTATTTGATTTTTTTGGCCATAAAAGATTTGCTAATAACTGCCACACGAATGGGTGTGCGCATGCGTATGGGTAGGGGTTGCACGGGAATGCTAGTAGTATATAAATAATTTATATTTTAATAAAAATGTTCTACTAATTTAATGAAGTTTTACTAATCTAGCAATTACCTCTCATGACTAAAACTTCCTTCCACATCCATTTAAGACTATCAATACAATAAAATACATTGTTGTAGACAATATTTTTAAATAAAGTAATATTATTTTACAAGCGTAATGAGTTAATGTGATTGACGGTGATGAACTTCAGAACATTTGTCCCAAAACTAATCATCATAAAATTTTAAGAGTATTTTCATGAGTATTGTTCTGTATTTGGGTATTGAAGTAATGCAGAGAATATAATTTTTTTTGCTTGGGAACTTTAAATTAAAAATTTAACATGAATAAATCCCATCCAACATATATATCGAAATATCTAGCATATTCGATTCGCAAGTTTAAATAGTAATTTAACAATATTAGTGCACAATATTTAATATTAGTTTTGAGGAAATTTATTCGTTGAAGTTGTCACACATTGGGATTTTAATGACGATTTGTGATCTGAACAAACGGAAAGAACAGGGAACACATTTTATATAGTAATCAGGTAACGAGAAAAACACATAAAATGGTAGACCATTTTCCAAACTTCCACACCATTACAAATGTAAGAACACTTGGACCACGATAGAAGTAAAGTTCATCAGCCTAAAATACACTGCGAGTCTTCAATGGAAAACTCACTTTGAATGCATTTGACTGAAGAAAATAGCAGAAATAATAACATTGTTTTTCATAATTATGGATCTTTGTACAAAGCTTTAGTAAAAGTTTCATTATCTTTAATTTATCTCTCTCTTTCTAATTTTCTAAGCTAATCCGACAATTTATTAAAAATTCTGAATTATTTTCAGTTTAGTTATAAAGTTTTTAGTTTGTCATAGAGATTTGGTGCTTCCTTTTGTTATGCTGTAAATGGTTTTTGTTAAAATATATTTCGAATACTGATATCCAGTGATACACATATCACATCATTGATATTTGACATTAAGTACAAATGCATTGGGAATAAATCTATTTTATTTGCTCTTAAGGGGACTTGGTACCCTTTGATTTGAGAAAATCGATGAAAATATCAATTTTTATTTTTTTTGCTTAAAATATGCTCTTGTACCTAAAGTTTATTATTACAAAGTTTTGAAACGATCTGATAATTATAAATGTAATAAAAATATGTTTCATTACTTTCACAGCACTAAAAATGCTACGTCCATTTCGATGTTTACATTTTTGACGCAACAGCTTTTGGTCATTTATTTAAAGAAAAATCAGCTAAGAACAAGTTGAATGTGTTTATCTGTGACTGTATCTATCACATCACGTGTTTGTTTACTTTTTTTTTACCGTGGTTTGATATAATTTAAAATTTGAAGGTGCAAGGAGACGTATTTGCCAAAGGCGACGTATTTAACAAATGTAATACATGTTTTTGCTATTGTCAAAGCCCATTCTAAAGTGTTTTATGGTATGGAATATGTATGTTCAATGAATTCAGTTGTATTAGTATGGTTTAAAATATTGTTTTACACAATTAGTGTAAAACAATATTTTAAACATTATTATTTTGATTTTAACAGATTTTTCTCAACAATTTAATTTTGTTATCATTTTAAAACTGAGTACATAATACTGATTTAATGTACTCCAATTAAATAATAGAAACCGGAATTTTATATGTATGCAAGTAGTTATAAAATTAATTATGTGTGAAGAAAATCTCAAATGTATTCATCGAGTTATTTGGATTTGAAATGTTTAAACTGATTTATCTCAGTTTGTGTTTCTTGCATATTCAACGGTATTTAAAATAATAATACTTTCTCAAATATTATTCAAATGACTTGATTTTTTTCTGAAATTCCTGAATAACCTATTTAAAACAATCAAGGATGGGTTTGCAAAATAATGAAAAGAAAAAATATTAAAAATTAAAAAGTAGACTAAATCATGTTTTTTTTCCATTTTTTTGCATATACATCGACATTTTATTTTTTTTCTCAAGAACTAAATCAGTAAATTCAAATTCGATCCTTAAAGTTATAAAGTATAGTTTAGTGAATGTAAGAAAAAAAAATCTTTACAAAATATTAAAAACTGAAAAAGAAAAACCATTTTTAAAAAAGTTAAATTTTTAAGAAAAAAATTAAATTTTGAAAAATATACTCATAAAAACATTTTTTTTGTTGCTAAAATCATGTTATATAATAAAAACCTTCAATAATATGTGTAAAATATCCATGTAAATTATTTAATAAAAAAAATTATTCCAAGGGTACCGAGTCCCCTTAAAACGATAAAATATTCATGACACACCTAGCAACCCTTAAAAACAGCACTATATCACATCACAAGGTAAGAGCATAACAACGATATTAAATGTTTTAATTTGATTCTTTTCATATAATGTTATCTTATAAAACTGTAGCACCTATGAGATTGATTGTTATTGTTGTTTTAATATATATCTCAAATATACTTGATGATCGTATTAAAACAAATTATAAATAATTAAAAAAAAAATATCGTGTTTTAGCAATTTTCCTGTCTATTTCTCACGTGTTTTCACATATATACCCCGTCTATGTGTAAATATTTATTTGTTTATACATCTATTTTTCAAATTAAATGTTATCCAATTACCTATCTTTTTAGATATCTTTACTAAAATAACATGACAAATCTCTTCTAGTTACTTTGTTCCTGTGAACAAAATGTTTGTATTCATAGACATCCGATTACTTATTGTTTTAGAAATGTACGTACATATAATATTCCAAAACCCAAAAAAAGAAATTTTTCGCAAAAGTTTTGTATATATAGCTCCAAAAATTTTCAATTCATTACCTGAACAAATAGTATCTATAGAAAATAAAAATAAATTTAAAAGAGAGATCAAGAAATATATTCTGAATATTGATGAAGAACCCCTATTTAAATCTGTAATATAATTGTCTATTGTCAAAAAACTTTGAAAATTTGATATAATGTATTTGCTGAAATATGAAATGGATGTTCTGTTGGACTTTCTTGTCATCTTATCTTTGTTTTTATTTTGAGTATATCAGTACTTATGAAATATTTATTTTACTATGCATGTAGTTTTTAAAATGTATATATTTTATTGTGCATGTAGTTTTTAAAATGTTGTATTGTATATGTTGTTTTATTGTATATGTTGTTTTATTGTATATGTTGTTTTATTGTATATGTTGTTTTATTGTATACGTTGTTTTATTGTATATGTTGTTTTATTGTATATGTTGTTTTATTGTATATGTTGTTTTATTGTATATGTAGTTTTATTGGGTTGTCTGGACGGGCCTTGGGGCTCCTTGACAACATTGTGTGTCTAATAAATAATAATATAAAGAAGCAAAGGAATCAGACTGCTAGTAGGGGAGGTGTATCCCAAAACAATGCATACGCGGAGTACCAGCTGTTATTTAAAAGCAATGCACTACTGCCCGGTGCCAAAACCACAACTTGGAGGGGTCAGTAGCCCCAAACGACTGACGGGAAGGAGGATATTCAAGATTTTATGCTCCTCGACGATTAATTTCCTATCATTTAATATATGAAGGATTCAGAAAGAGAGAGGACCAAGTCTATAGAAGTTGATTTCGTGAAAATGTTTCTTAAATTCGAATAACTATTTAATTAACAAAGAAAGGGAATCAAAACTACTGGTATGCAGCGACTAAAAACTAAAAAATGGACTCGATTCTTTATTAGACTGAAACATAATATGTTTTTATTCTGACAGAACTACTTAAATTCAACAAACATTAATACACTTTATTTAGTACACTTTAGTACACGGATTTAATGCATTTTAACTCTGTACCCTTTATATAAATTACACGTAAGGTGATCTGTACTTCGTTAAAATAAAAGAGTATGCCTGAATTGTTTATTTCCAGTTTTTAAATAAATTAACGGGATACTGGACTTGCACAAAAAAATATTGTTGTAGGAGAAGACATTTTCTAATAGGAAGATACTAGGAAGCTGATGTGTAATCTTGAATTTCGTTGAATAAAAGTTCTGTATATATTCCGAAAACTTTATTTTTACGAATTTCGCTTGCGTTTTGGTGTTCTCTACAAAATGCTCTTTTGATTACAAGGTTCGAAAGTTTAGATTAGATTACTGAATTCTAACTCTCAAAAGTTCCAGATCGATATTTGTATTTATATTGCTGGTAAAGAATCAAATACTTTTTTTATAATATTCCTTGAATAATATGACGTTTTTAAATGTAGTAAAGTATTTGTTATAATTTTGTAGTCGAAAACGAACTAAAGTATATCCAATTTTGAAACAAATCAAACAAATATTTTTTTAATGAGAATGTCACATTTTAAAATAAAACGTAATTTTGGAATACATTGCAAGAATGAGAACTACTGTAATGTTATTGTAGCAGTGCTATATATTCCTAACTTTAGCAAGGTATTTTAACTTTATCAAATACTTACAAGTATGTATTTATTAAAAATATCCGACATATCCTATCCATATGACGGTACATAAAATTTTAGTTCTTAATCGCCTGAAGCAATTACATTAGAAAAGAGTATATATATTTTATTTCAGCAGCAAGTTTTTTGAACTCCCAGTAAACCAAAATGTTTGCTGTCAGAAGCTGATGTAATCTCTAATTGTAAACAAACTTTTCAGAAGCGTATATGTTGCTAATGCCAATTATTAATTTCGTATTCGAAATTAAATTTTTGAATTTTCTAGAATATACTGTTAAAAGTTCGGTAATAACTTTATAATAATTTTGTTATAATACCCATCGAATAAACACTTAACCGTGAACATTCAACCGTAAAACAAGTAAAAGCCACGGTAGCCTATTTTTACCCAAAAATAACAGGCGTTATTTGATGTCGGCAATTTTTTCATTAATGGTATAATTCATTACAGGTCATGACTATAAAATATTCGTTTATGAAAATCTATATTTGAAATTTTTTGTATAGTCTCTAAAATATTATTTTCAGAATACACGCTTGTTTAGGTTTCTTGAATATTTAATTGTTTTTCTATTCGCTAGCTAAGAAAAAAAAATTGAACGAAGTTTGATGGGATTTTCACTTGGCACGACTAACTTGAAAATAAATAGGTTTATTTAAGTAAATTGGTGAGCAATAATGAGGGGGATTGTAAGTATGAAGGCTACAAAAGTTGATCAATCACAAAAATGGAAATAATTGAATAATTTATTAGTAATTATGTTTTAAAGAAAACAGAAAATTCAACATAAATGAATGTATTTGTTTCAAATTCATTTTGTAAATGAGTATAATTAAATTATGTTATTGTTTACATTGATAATAAAAGAATGTTTATTTATTAAAATGTTTTAATGGTTTAAGATTAAAAAGATTTTATTTCAACTTGGAGCTATTATAATTATATTTTCTTATTAATTCATATTTTTTAAAAAAAAATTATGTTTTAACATTTAGGTGTAAAGTTCTAAAAAAATCAAGCATTTTTAAGTTTATGTACAAATTATAAATAGCATTTTTAAATAATGTTGAATTTAATAAGATATAAATAAGCTATTGTTAACCCAAACTACTATATATTTTTATTCTATTTTTTAATAATTTGACAATTATAACTTTAAATGGAACAGACATAAACTGGCAAACAATCATATTTATATTTTAAATAAAAAAATTGTATACTTGAAAATGAAATTTGAAGAAATGTGTTAAAGAAGTTATTCTTGCCAAAGCAATTCTTTTGAGCGACTCAGCAGTTTTTCATACTTAAAGCTTTTTTTTGCTCTCTCGGCTTTTTGTTTTCTTCTAGTTCGAATTTCTTCTGTATTCTTGAGTCTTTATTAATGCCGTGTGAAAGAGGTATCGTTCGCATAAGCACTTCTTTTACACGACATTCTATGTTTTTTTTCATTTGATGGGATTCAGTCTTTCTCACTTTGTGTTTTGATTTCCTCTCTGTTGAATGCCTTCTGCATTCTTGAGCCTTGATTGATGACCTGTAAAAGAAGTGCTGTTCGTTTAAGCACTTCTTTCACACGACATTCTCTGTTTCTTCTTATTTGATGGCATTCATTCTCACTTTGTGTTTTGATTTCTTGTCTGTTGAATGTCTTCTGCATTCTTGAGCCTTGATTGAGGATATGTAAAAGAAGTGCCGTTCGTTTAAGTACTTCTTTCACACGACATTCTCTGTTTCTTCTTATTTGATGGCATTCATTCTCACTTTGTGTTTTGATTTCCTGTCTGTTGAATGTCTTCTGCATTCTTGAGCCTTGATTGATGATATGTAAAAGAAGTGCCGTTCGTTTAAGCACTTCTTTCACACGACATTCTCTGTTTCTTCTTATTTGATGGCATTCATTCTCACTTTGTGTTTTGATTTCTTGTCTGTTGAATGTCTTCTGTATTCTTGTGACTTGATTGATGACATGTAAAAGAAGTGCCGTTCGTTTAAGCACTTCTTTCACACGGCATTCTCTTTTCTTCTTATTTGATGGGATTCATTCTCACTTTATGTTTTGATTTCCTCTCTGTTGAATGTCTTCTGCATTCTTGAGCCTTGATTGATGACATGTAAAAGAAGTGCCGTTCGTTTAAGCATTTCTTGCACAAAACATTCTATGTTTCTTCTTATTTGATGGGATTCATTATCACTTTGTGTTTTGATTTCTTCTCTGTTGAATGTCTACTGCATTCTTGAGCCTTAATTAATGACATGTACAAGAAGTGCCGTTCGTTTAAGCATTTTTTGCAGAAAACATTCTCTGTTTCTTCTTATTTGATATGATTCATTGTCACTTTTGTTTTGATTTCCTCTCTGTTAAATATCTTTTGCAATATTGAGCCTTGATTTACGTCATGTGAAATACGACTTTTACTTTTTTATTTTACTTGAAGGTATGCTCTTATTAGGTTTTTGATTCCCTTAAGGTTGAATTTCTTTTACATTCCTGATCCTTGATTTATTTCATGTGAAAGAACTGTCCTCCGCTTTATTAGTTCTTTTCACGGTTGGTATTCTTTTTTTTTCTTCGGTTTTTAGATTTCCTTTCGGTTGAATTTACTCTGTTTTTCTTTTTCTTTTTTTGAGGCTTGATTACCGTCGGGTGAAAGAAGAGCCCTTCTCTATAGCATTTTTTTTAATCTTTTCTTGGAGCAAAGCACATTCTCTGTTTCATCTTACAGAGGGAAAATTTCCTTATCCGGTGTGTGCTAAGCTTTATTCTGGGAGTTCTGAAAAAAAACAGTTCTAATATTAAATAATGGGATGTTTTTAATGTCATGTTTTTTTCATTTTCTTTTGTTTGACCACAACGGAATGTTAAAATTTTCAGTATTTACTTCAAATTGAATTGAAAACGATTAAAAGAAACGTCTAAATTATCTCTTCTAACTTCTAAATTAACATGTCATTATTATCATCAATTTATATCTTATGAAATACGTGTTGTTATTTTTATACATTTGCGCATTCTTTTGAATTTGCAAAAAAAGAAGAATCAAAATAATTTTAAAAATTGGGTACGGCTGTGTGTTAGCACTTTCGAGCATGAATGGACTGTAGTAGAGCGAATATGACGTCATCATCGTGATGCAAACATCTCAGACCTGATGGCATCAGACACGTGACTTCCTTTCAAAATTGACTTGTGATTTGAAAATAATAGTAAATGTGTTACTTCATGAAATACAGGATATTTTTATGAATTAACTATAAATTTTTTATGAATGGATGACGTAGTAAACTACGTGCCTGATTCCATACATGTGGACCTCACTTTGATGTTAGCGAGATTATAACCTTATGTTTTCTCTACTATGAGCAATCCATGCTCGAAGGTTAGCATTGTCAGATGTGTGATACGGGATACTAATTTCTTGGATTAGTCTATAAGAAAGACCTCTTTAGGAGAAGGATGGTGAACAAGAGTTCCTTTTAACCACACGGTCCCAATCCACTTCTCGTACGTCTTTTGCTTTATTTCAAGAATTACAAGCGTCGGCGTCACTTTTTCTATGTCGCACGAAAAATTATTTGTGTCAATAGTTGTAGGATTTTTAGTGCATGAATGAATTTCCCTCTAAAAGCGTAACTAAATATATCTGTCCTGATACCCCAAATAACTGTTTTTAACTTCGAATATTCAGATTTTAGATTTAGTAGGTAATAAAAATACAAATAGATCGCCAACAAAAAAAAACTTCGATTAAAAAAATATCCCCATAAGTGCTATACCTGTGATCTTGTAAGTGAACACGTCTGTACGCAAGACTGTGAACGTGTGTGTGAACAAGACTGTAATGTTCGGTCGCCAAAAGAGCAAATAGCTGCCAAACATTGGCGACGGCAGAGGGAAAAGGCGGGGATTTCCCTTGTATGAATGTATATATAATAAGCTATGCTCTTAACGAGTATGAACGTGTTTGTAGTTTTGTTAATTAACATTTAATGTAATTTATTACTTAAATGCGTCTTTAATATTAAATATTGTGTTGTCTCTAAAGTGCATTCTCAATGAGTTTGATTACCACATCAGCAAGTTTGCAATTAGATCGAAAAGAACCTGAACTCGAATCCGCGGTTTATTTTAATGAATAGTACCACTCGGCATTGAATTAAAAGACAGTTATAGGCCACGACAGCGCATGTCATGGAATCTTATTACGACTGTGAGCACGTTTGTGCTATATTTTACTCGCTCATAAATTTCTCTGAAATGGAACCAGAGTTATGAAAATCGTGTTAATTGCCATGGTGTTACATTGTCGGATTGCATAATCATAAAAGCGTAATATATTTTTAGTCGGTTTTACCACATATACCAATTTAAACCCTCTAGTGCATAACTATTTCTTTTTTAATTAAATATATATTTTTCTTTTTTGCCCTTGAACCGCTGAAAAATATACAAAAAAAAATTCTAAGTGCTTGTTTAATTAAATAATTAATTAAAACCGTTGTGTGGCGTATATGCAACATCATGCACAATTACTAAAATAATTTTCAAAAAGTATGAGAATATAGTTAAATTCTATCTACATAACTCTTAAAGCTGTTAAGGGTTGCATTTGAGGGCGAGTCTAAAAATAGTGCTGTGTGTGTAGTTCTCGACTTAAAAATTCAATTTTTCTACTGTTCAAACTTTAAAATTATTTAATTAAATACCTCTGTTACATGGATGGATACATCCAACGGTTAAAAACTTTCGTTAAAATTATGAGTTTTTTCTGAAACTTTTGCATTAGTTTGAGGATTTAATTTAAAATTGCGAGGTTATTTATTTTAGGTGTTTTGAACATAATAAATCATATTTTGTTTAGTAATGAGTACACAGTGGAAACCACCGATTAACCACCGATGGAAACCACCATTTAAAACCACCGATGATGAGGGATGACGGAAAGAGGTTGGAATATATTAAGGGACCTTAACTTTTATTGGAACTTCGCTTTGTTTCACTTTACTTTTTAACTTTACCGTACTTGTATTTTGATTATTTCTGTATTTCACTAAAAATTAGGATACTATATTACAACTTTTGAAAATAAATGCACAGCTTTGTTTCAATAATCACTCATTTAAGTGATTTTCATCTTATATAATTATGAAAATGAAAGTTTGTCACTTAAAAACGGATTACAGTAAAATTTGTTACAGGCAAAGACCGCAACCAGGCCCAGGTTTTAAAAAGTAATTGTTAAAAACAAGTCCAGTTAATTGTTATTGTCGGATGACCGATTTAAAAAAAATAATTGCAAAAGTGAATTTTTCTCTATTTAACAAAACAAAATTTTCCCAATCGGCCAATATATTTTTTTAAACGTCCGTTTAATAGAAAATTCCAGATGGTTAAATGCCGTATAACCGGATATTTTTATTAATTGGTGCACGAGTGAGACATCCCCTATCCAACAACAAAATGAACTTTCCAAATATTTGAATTTGAACAGAAATTTTGTGCGAACATACATAAAAAAAATACATAGCAGTCGAATTGATAACCTCTCCCATTTTGGCGCGCTTTGGCGGTTTTGGTTGGCCCGCCTTTCATTCGGTTGCAAATACACGTTTGCTTGGGAGTACAAATGAGACCAGTCTCCCTCTGGTATAACTGTATCATTTATTATCATCCTCCAGAACTTCAAGAATATGGAAGTATCAGTTTATGCCATTGCTTTCTATGGGTTACGATCCTACGAATCTATGTGCGATCTATATATTTCCGCTGCTCATTCAGGTGTATAAGTTAAAAGGCAACTGCTTGCGTTTATGACGTGTTATTGTTATCGAATCGGCTCGCGTAACGGTCGAAATATCTGCTTCGCCTTACTAGATGGGTGCATTAATCCACTACTAACGTACAAGTCACGTAGTTTATGATATATTTATTTCACAAAGATAGGATGCGTTGGTCCTAACAATGGTTTAGTGTTAAGGTATAAAATAGGTTTTTCGTGTTTAAATTTTTTTATGTGGTTTAAAAACACATTTATGGGTTTCCGTTATATATTTAAGCTTTAAGAAGAATGTTTTTGTATCATTAGCATCATTATGAAAATGTTGTCGATTTAGTATGTATTATTTTGCTTAATAAAGTATATAATTTTAAATTAGTTTATTTCAGGGGTATGTCTGGGGATAGAGTTTTAATTACTTATATTCATTGTTATAGGAGGCTATTGCTGCACTCACTGTGAATATTTAGGGATTGCATAAATGAACAACATTTCAAAAATAAATTATTGTATATGAGCCAAATAAATACATTGTTGTGGCACTGGGTTTTGAGATAAATGTTTCTTGGTTAAATATCTTGGTTAAAAAAGACCAAGTTTTAAACGCAATAAAATAATCTTTTTTTTAAAAGGAAAACCTAACCAACTTCAAGATAAAAAACCGCTACAATGTAAAATAATTTTTTTAATTTTCGGAACAAGCGTGAAAAAATTAAGTATTTCATATTTATTTTATAATTAATGCAAATTTTTTTTTTTAAATTGACGCCAACATTTTAAACAGGTTTTTGAAAACTGGTACCAACATAAAAAGTTGTAATAATTATAAATTTAATAATAAATATTTAAATTTTTAATTGAAAAAATTAAAAAATATAATTTATATATTATAATTTAAAAATATTTTTTACTTATTAGAGCTTTTTTTCTTGAATATGGTTTACTTTTTTTTCAAAAAGAATATTTAATTTTTTCCTTTTTTTGTTTCTACTTTATCCCTATAGTAAATTAAAAGGAAAAATTACCGGGGCCTTCGCCCCATGCTGTTATTCACCAGGAAACTCAAGTAGTTTCTCACTTTTTCTACGCCCCAGACATTATATTTTGAGAATATCATATTTAATAAATTCCGATTAAAATAAATTTCATTGCTATACAATCTCTATCCAATGATGAAGATATTTTGAAATCAAAGAACATGTTAAAAAAAGTACAGTTAGTCAATATTTCCGGATATTTAAAAACAGTATTGCCATTTATTTGCATTTTTGCCAAAATCGACTTTTATCTATCCATTTATACAGCTATTATCTATCCATTTATGTACAGCTTTTAAATTATAACTTAACTTTGGCTTATCAGAATTGATTAAACATTTGGCAGTCAATATCTATAATTTCTATCTCAGTGAACCTATGTTATCCTAATAACGATTTCAACAGAGCATGTTCAATGGCATCGACTGAAATGTTCAGCTGAGTGGTTTCATTTTCCAATCGCTTCATTCTGATTCATGCTAATATATCCATGTTAGGAGATACGCTAAAGCGATAATTTCTGTAAATAATAAACTTATTTTCTTCACTGATGTGTGTTATTAAATATTTTCAATATCATTGTCAGACGATATTTGCAACGATAAAATGGTTTATTTACTATTACGGTTACATCGAATTATTTATTATATTACAATACGGTTATTAACATTAAAATATTTGAATATCATAAGATAACTTAACAAATTAATTTGATTTTGAACAGTTTTAACATAAAATATTTATAAAGGCAAAACTCTTCACTTACAAATGCCTATTTCTTATTTTTTTTTCTTTCAAAAAAGAATATAGTTGACAATATTGCTTTTATACCGTAAATAAAATAGTAAGTTGTCATCGTTTCATAAGAAAAAACTCGCCAAATGGAACAATAGTTTACAAATTTGAAATATAAATATGACTCAAAAATATGTAATTATAATATATGAAACTAGTATGACTTTGCGATAATCTGAATCACAATTTCTAGTTAATTGCTTAACAGTTCAATCAGGTACAATTATATTCGATGCCAATGACACTACATTTGATGAATAAGTATGGGTGTTCCTCGCTGTCACAAAGTTGTATTTTATATTAAAGGCGTTAATTATCGCATGAATAACTCACCCCTCTCACACACATACACCGGTTGGCGGAGCGTTAGCGGAGCAGGGGGCGGAGCCTCCTAGTTCAATTGATTTTTTAAAAAGGAAGTAGTACCAAACCCACTGACACTCGTATGGTTTTTGCAATTGCAAAGTTGTTTTCATTTCTTGGATATTTAAATAATTTTCCCTGGGCATTCTGTATTATATAATCTAATTATTTTTTATTTAATTGAAAATATAAAGGTTGAAATTGAAAAATCGGCAATTTGACACCGCAATTGAATCAATTTTAAAGGTGCAAAATATTTTTTTTGAAGACGTATCGCTGTTTTAGTAGATTATTTGCTTTATTATTCGGTTATCGTCAGCTAATAATAATTGTTTTAGCGAAAATAAGTATTTCAACACCACCACGGTTTTTACGATTGTTAAAGACTTTCCGAATATTTAAAACGAATTTTATAATTTGAAAGTATTTTTTTAATTTTTAATTCGGTTCTGCAGTTATTTGACTTAAAAATTTTGAAAAAAATTTGGATATTTTGACTCTCAGTTTACCGATTTTAGCAAAAATCTATATTACGTTATCATTAAAGTAAACTGTGGGAAAATGCCCTTTTTTTCAATTAAAAAGGGCATTCAGTTCCTTTTCATTCTTTCTTTTTGAACAATGTTATAAGATAGAAATAGGTAGAATTAAAACTTATTTAACTTTAAAAAATCAATTACAAAAGTTAAACTGCTTATATTAAAAGCTTGAGTAATGGTTAATTTTGAATAAATTTTATACTTAATTGAAATTTAAAGCATATTACACGCATTAAAGTGTTTAGTTAGTTAAAAGGCTGTTAAAATAAACTTTTCAGGAATATTTGTGAAAATTATGACCTTTTTGGTTCTACATCTGGAATCTCTTATTATCCATTCAATACTTGATTTTTATTTAAATAAAATATTTGACTTGATTGAATAACAACCATATTTTTCAAATCAATTATAATGAAGGACATTAAAGTAATTTGTCAAAATAACATGCATCAAAATAACTTGTAAATTTTACTTTTTACTCCATGATATTTTTTTGCATCCAAATAATCTTCAGTGAACCTATGTTTAAAACGTAGTTGCACTGGTGTGCTTTGAAAAGTTAATTTCTACCCCTGCCTTACTAAGGCATTTTTTGGGATTACTTTTTTAAAGACTATAAATAACCATGGAACAGAAAACAATGTTTTTAATTTTCATGCCATTAAAATGTAATAAAATTGTAGTATACTTAGATTTTCTTAATGTTAATTTTAATAGTACTATGTGATTATGTTAATTCTTGAATGTAAATTTTTGTGTGATTTTTTAATTCAAATAAAAGCAATTATTGGTTCTATTACGTGCCCCAAAGTAATATTTTTTAAGAATATTACATTGGAGAATATTCATAACTGGCATTTAAAACTTGAACTTAACCTTTTAAATATTTTTTTTTGTCATACTACATAATCTCTTAGATCCAAAATTTATCAAATAAATATTCAATTCAAAAAACAACATTTATCAATTTATCAAAGCCACTACTTTTTCCCGAATGCTACGTTCAGAACGTAATTCTTGTGAACAAATCTCCAAAGAAAATGTGACAGAATTCTCTTTACAAATACAGAAAAAATAACGAAGACGGAAAAGGTGAAAGATCTGTCATAACGGGTTCACAGATAAAAAATATAATCTTGAATGCTTTTATGTTAAAATTACATTTTATTGAGATCAATGCACTTTTGTATTGAGGGAAAAATAAATGTCAATAAAATTGTGAAGAATGAATGAAATGTTTGAATTTAAAGTGTTAAATCTATTCTTGATTCGTGAATAAATCAGTTTGATAGAATGAGAGAAAGTACAGGAATGTGGTAAATGTTATATTTTAACGTAACTTGATTAAAAAGTATCGTAGTAATTATAATTTGGAATGTAATTAATAAATATATCAAGCATCTCGCAATTAGAAAATATATTTTCCCGACTAATACACTTGACGTCAAAGAAATAATGCTGTTTATTTTTATAAATAGTAACGTGCATATAAACGCATAGTTTATGAATATGTTTCCTATAATGTGTAAAACTGACTTATTTTAAAAATACCTAGTTATTTCATAAAATAACTGATTAAATCAAGTTTGTAATAAATTAATATATTCCACACTTTAACTAGTTATTCGATGAAACAACTAAATATTCTATAAACTAACTAAAGATATATAGTTAAAATTTAAAATAAACAATTTAACTATAGATAACTTATTAGAATTCAATTTAGGTTGAATTCTATTAAAAAAAATATTATGCGAGATATTTTTAAAAAATCATTTTAAAGCGATTGACCGAAAAGGAGATGACAAAACTGACTACTGAGGATATGAAAAGCTCCTAGGGGGTACCAGCTGTTTTTGAAATTCCATGTGCGATTGCTCTGTGTCGAAATCGATGGACCAAAGGGAACCTAACTGCTGTTCCGAGGAGAATACTAGCTAATTTTGAACAACAATGCGCTGTTGCCTGGTCCCAAAATCGACTTACAAAATCGAATCTTACATCTGACCACTGGTTCAAATTTGACAGCTATTTGAATTTGGAATTTTATTACCTATGTTATTTCACACTTTTGCGGAGGTGTTGATTGTTATTATATGAAATGACTAGTTAAACCACAGAATGCAAGTGAGTTTCACACTTTAACTGACATCATCAGTTCTTTTATTAAATAACGGATTTCAAACTTTAATAATAACATACAGATACATCGCCGAAATGTATAATGTTATTTTTAATTTCATATAAACATATAAGTAACATTTAATTACACTCACTCAGGGCTTCAAGTTCTTTTAAGCGCTTTTAAAGGATGGTTTTAAATAGCAGTAAAATATTACAGTTAATTTTAAAAAAACAATAAATATTTTTTTAATAAAAACTGGACTAAATGTTTCCGATTAGGAATGTAAAGTAAATCATTGTGTGTTTAGTGAATACTTTTTCGATTTAATGTGACAAAAAGTTTGCTGAGAAACCAAATGCTTGATAAAATTAATCCCAAAAAGTTTCGACTGATGTCAGTTTTAATACATCAAACCATAGCAAACTAAAACTTAAAAAAAAACACTATTTACTATTTTTACAGAAGATTTCAAACAATAAATATTTTTTTATAAGAAAGAAAGAAATGTTTGGGATTAGGATTGTAAAATATATCAACGTTTCTTTAATCAATAATTTTCCGATTTAAAGTGATAATTTTTTTGTCAAAAAGTCAAATGCTTGCCAAAATTAATCCCAAAATGTCAAATGCTTGCCAAAATTAATCCCAAAAAGTCAAATGCTTGCCAAAATTAATCCCAAAAAGTTTTGACTTAAGACAGTTTAGAATCCATCAAACCATAGAAAACCCAAAATAAATATTTATAATTGTAAAGAAATAAGCCTTATATTATTATGACTATATAAAACGATTTTTCAAGATTCTAAGTATAACATTCCTAATCGGAATGTAAAATAAATCAAACATTGAGTTATTTTGCAATCCTAATCCCAAACATAAATATCTTTATCGAAAACATATTTATTGTTTGAAATCTACTGTAAAAATAATAAATAGTGTTTTTTTAGTTTTAGTTTGCTATGGTTTAAACGTTTGGTTAAATATTATGGTTAAATATTTATTTAAAAAGACAGACATATTTAATTTACAATAACGAATTGATTCAGTGATATATACCATTTTAAACAACTTTGTTCGATATTACAATACATTCATATAATTAAAAAATTCATTCTTATAAACAAGATAAAGATTTTTTTATAATTTTGTGAATTTTTTTTTCATTCAGAAACCCGAATTAAGATAACTGATATCATTGAGTGATTCATCCCAATCTCCATCTCTTCGATATAGACATCCTTTAGATAATCCAACACTTGTCCCCCCATCAATAAAAGAATATCCCTCACTTCAAACATCACTACCACCCTCCTCACTCCCACAAGAAAAAAAAAACTCCCAACTTACAAACTTTCTGCCTGCTCTATCGGGAAAGCGCAACAGCCTCCCCCTATTGGTCGCGCATGTCGAATAAAAGTACGGGGGTGTTCGAGACGGTACTGCCAAACGACACACTCCGCAAACGAACGACCGAAATCGGAGCGCACTTCTCTCCCTCGCAAGTGCAGCGGCTGGAGTTCTCCCTAATAAGTTCTTCCTGCTGCTCTTCCTCATCTTCTTCTTCATCTCTCGAGTTCTCCTGGGCATCAGTTGGGGAGATAACAGAGGCTTGGAGAAAGTGATCGGTCTCGTAAAACTTTTCTTTGGTTTTTTTTTGCTCTTTTTGAGGGCTCGTTACCGGAAATTCCAGTGGAGTGAATGGTTTGAAAGGTAGGAATTTATTGTTTTTTTTTTTAGTTTATGGTTTTCTTTGATGTTTGATGGTTGTTCGTTAAGTGTAATTTTAGTGGTGGAGGAAAGTGGTTGGTTTTAAGGTTTGATAGAGATTTTTTTGCGGAAGGGGATTTAAAAGCTGCAATTAGTGACTGTAAAAAGGGCTTGTGTAATGTATATGTTTAATGTTTGAAATAAAATAATTTTAACATATTTTGGGTAACATGTCCGATTTTATAAATAAATGTGCTTTTCTTTATTAATTACATATGAGTTATTAATTTCATTTATTTAATTACATATTCGGTGGCATGTTTTAATAGTACAGGATGGTCGCAATTTTTTGGGCGATTAACATTGGTTGGCTGTATCTCATTTAACTGGGATGACATAATAGAACATTCTTTCACTTATATTTTAAACAAGTCGCTTAACTAAGTATTATTTTTTATTAAAACATTGTAAAAGCAATGACCTATTACCCGTAGTTAAACAACCAAATACTGATCATCGCCTAAAAATTTATAACCATCCTGTATTTTGTATTATTCAATAAAAATAAAATAATTCTAGTTCCAAAAAATACTTGCTTAAATAGTTTTAAAATATTTTGTTAATGAAAATGTTGATATGTAATGCTTATTTCTAACTTTGACACCAATTTTAATGTTTTAATGCAATATTTTTTTCTGTTTAACTGCGTGATCCTTTTAAATTAATAATTTTGGACATAATTCCAATAAATTTAAATATAATATACATGTAATTTTCAATTAAAAATATGTGGATGATATGATAACAATTGTAAAAGTATAAAATAAATTTTAATTGAAAAATGTATTTGAGAAATTGGCTTGTAAGACAACATTTTAAAGTTAATAACTAATATTTAAAAATTTTAACGATAAATTTAAATTCAAAAAGGTTTAATATTAAATTTAAATTATATGTTTTTTATGCATCTTAATTCAAATGATATAAAATGATCTTTATGCTTTATAATAGAAAAAACTGTTCATTTATAAAATTAAACTAAAAACGAAATAGTTTTAAATTACCAAAGAATAGTTTTAAGTAAAAATTGTCTTTATATAATTTTTTATAAAGAAATGACATTTGGTAATACTTTTAATTATAAGTAACTTGATTACATGTTTTTAAATTAACTAAACGAAGATATAATAGTTTAAATATTTACAAATATGAAAAAATCTACGTGAATATTTATGAAATGTATTGGTTCATAGTACTATATATTTTTACATGTTAGTTATAATTTTCTCAGTACATTATATTAATTTCTTTATATAAATTATTTAGTCTTAAAATATTTATTTTGATCATTTAAATGATGTTATTAATCAACATAAAACTACAAAATAAAGAATATGATTAACATATCCACCTATTTGTTTTTACCGGCACCATTGGTAAATAAATATTTAAGGAAAATGGTGTATGATAATAATGTGAAAATCTGTAGCTTAATTAAGAGTTTTAAATGGAATATTTAGACTTATTATTTAAAATGATGTTTCTTTAACGAGTTTAAAGGAATTATTATAAAACGGAATTTTTATTCTTGTTGTATAATCTATTTCTGAATTAATATATAGTTATTTTTAAAAAAACAATTGTTTATATAAGCAAAAACTTATCATGCATGCGATTTAATTGATTTTGAGTGTGTAAATCAATAAACAAATTTATATATACGTATGACGTTACAAACATTAAAAATAGACATCGCTTGTATCAAAACATTATTCGAAAAGCTTAACGTTATGAGGTGTATAACTGTTCAGAAGCTTATCTTAGGTTTGAGTTTTAATTATAATTCAAAACATATTTTTTAAAATTTCGTTACTTTTGTTTTGTTGTGTCGACTGTTAAGTTACTGAATAAAAAAATAAAATAAATTTACAACTATGTATCACTTTGTATACAAATTTATAAAATACTTTTTATTTCCTGAATATTTGTTTATATTATAAATTGTATTATAAGTTGTTGTTTTATATAATGAACATGTAATTTAAAATATTCATATTGTTTTTAGTGTTCAAAAAAGAAATAAACGATGTAATATTATGGAAGTAATTTTTTAATATGTTTTATGAATATTTAGATAAAAATTGAATTTTAAAAGCTTTACATATTTTCTGAAGGAACAAAATGTAAAAAAAATATCTACCGTTAAAACATGTTAACATACTAGATTATGTTTTTTAAATAACTTTACAAATTCCGCTTTCGTGGTAAAATTTAAATTAAGATGGGGAAAAATGGGTAGCGGCGTAATATTAATATTTTGAAATTAAATAAAACTTACACACTATTAAACTTATGATTTAATCTAGTTCTTTATTAAAACAATACTTCGTTTAATGGAGTACCATTTGGCAAAAATATAATTTATGGGTAATTTAATTCAAGTCCAAAAATTGTATTTGTTTAAGTATGCAAAAAAAAACTTGTGACAGTTTGACGCATGAAAACTTCTGTATATAAACTAGAAAAGTCCAAATAATTGTCAACATTCCTTGGTTTTGAATAGAATCCGTTTGAATAGAATTAGTTTAATTCTTTTCAATGAAACAAATGGAATGGAAAAAAATTCTATTTTATTTGGCTTCACTGATTTGCAAATGAGTAATCGAATTATCAATGCTAATGAATAGGAAATTCGAAAATAATTAACAATTTTCGAAAAACGTGCAGCATTCTAAAAAATAATAAGTTTGAAGCTTATAAATGACAAGAATTAACTACAATATATTTAACACGGTTTATATGTTAATATAATGAATTTAAGGGAGACCCGAGCCCCAAAATCCGGAAAAATTGCTAAATTTTTTTTTCTTCGTACAACGATGCTAAACGTACTTAAGAAGGTGTGTACAAAATTTCAAAACGGTAAAAGAAACATAACATATGTTTGTTTAGATGTTTATATACCATTTATCATCTCTCTACATACTTTTCGTCTGCAACAATCGTCATTTACTCAAAATATTTTTTTTAAATTTTGGTCACGTTTAAAATGCTAAGGCTTTGTTAATAATTAACTTAAAACTAAACTGTTAATAGTTTTTGAAGCTCTAATATTTGTTTTATAAACGTATGTATTGCTTTTTTAAATTAAGTTATAAATTATTTTTTACAAATTGTTAAACTTAAAAAATTGAATATTTTTTGGGTTTTGAACTTAAAATAAATTTTTGAAGACAATTAAAACACAAATCTGCAAAAGTCTATACATACGTTTATAGTATGTACCTTGACGTTATTTAATCAATTAAAAAAATTTAAAAACATTAACAATTAAAAGAGGAGTAGTGTTTTTAAAAAAAGTCTTTTTAAGCTTAAAAAATACAAAAAATAACAAAAATAATTTTTTTAAATATATTTTTGTTTTTGATTATTGTTTAGAAAAAGATGTTCTAATAATATAAAAAAAATGGTATGTCTGAATTCATTAATAAATAAATTAGGATTTGGGGCTCGGGTCTCCCTTAAATGTTTAAAAAAAATAAACTTTCAACACGAAGAAAACATTTTGATAGCAAAATACACACAATTTCCTTGAAATGGCTGACATTTATTTACATACATTTTTAGATAATTAAAAAAATCATATATAGGGCAAATTAAAAATCACGTAAATACATCATTGATTCTATAAAAAAAACATATAATATTGTATTAGCAAGTGTTCTATTTAATTCGATTGGTGTTTTTTTTAATTTTGATTTTTTTAAAATTGCGGATTACAACTTGCTTTGAAAAAGCTATAACAAAAATAATCCCGTAAAAATCAACTATACCGAGTTTTTAAAAGTCGATAATTATTTATTCTAGTTTATTTAAGTAACTTATTTGACTAAAAAAATTCGTTTTAATAATGCCATTTTACAAGAGAAATTTCATACCCCACAAAAATATTCATTTCCCCCACATTAAAATCAAAACAGAATCTTAGAGGAAAATAACAATTCAAATATTTATAAATCTCAGAATTATTTGGAAATAAAAGATTGTGTTGCCAATGAAAATGTGAACATTTTATATAAAAAAAATTATTGCTATTTTACATATTTTTATAGAAATAAATCGGACATAAATTAATCGAGTTTTTAAAACCTTCCCCTCTGCTCTCCTTACGTTACAACAAAATCGCTTTCACAACTCAATTTCCATAAATAAAGTGGTTAAAGGAATTTCAAAATGCGTTTGTAGAAAATCACGTTAAACTTTAATTCGAAAAATGTATTCCCTGTTGTATTTAGTATTTTTTCATACAGGTTGATTAAACCTAAAAAAAGCAATTAAAAGTGTATTTTGGGTTTCATAAGTAATTGTACATTTTTATTAAGTTTATTGCTTATTTGTACTATATAGACACATATAATTATTAACATGACCTGGTGCTCTATGCAACAAAATGTTTGCATATAAACCACGAATATGTAGTTATACATTTTTAAAACTTACTGATTATGTATAAATTCAATAAATATTTATGCAATTACTTCTGTCGTAAAGTTGGGTTAGTACATTTTGATTTTGCGTTGTGTTATTTTTTGTTTAGTTGCATTATGAATAATGTTGGTGTGGAAGAAATACATATCATACACATAACTTTTAAGCGGTGTTTTATTAACAAATTAAGTTCATTATGGTAGTAGAAACTTAGGGTTGGGGGGTTACGTGTAATATTAGGCTAAACTGATTCTTACGTGAACTGGTGAGGGGAGCTACCGTCTGCGGTGATTCATTGGTCTCCAGTGGCTCGTAGAGGTCCGGCTTTCAGGGGCGTTGTCATTCGTTGTTCATGGAATCATGGATCTTCCTTCATGGGTCATGGCATCGGGACTTTCCCTTCTTTGCGCATGGACTCGGAACTTTTCGGTCTCCAGTGGCTCGTAGAGATCCGGCTTTCAGGGGCGTTGTCATGAAGTGGGGACTCTGCCATCTTAGCATGGCATCGGGACTTTTCCTTCTTTGCGCATAAGGACGGGAGTGGTTGGAGTAAAATTTACTCGTCTTTCATGGTCAAAGGCAAAGTCGTAAGTGAGGTGGAAAATCTTGATTTTCCCACGGTGGTCTCTTGGGATGGGGGCTGAAATTCTGCATGAATTACCATACCAACCAATTGAGATTAGCCCCGCCCTTCTGGATAACCCCTCCTAACTAATCCTAGTGTGGTCGCAAAATAACTCAGTGACGTAACTCTCCCCACATTGTAACACAGTAATAAAACCGGCGTTAGTCAGTCTAGCCAACTGACCAAATTGCACAAAGTACAGTATAGGTCAGATCCCTATATAAAAATTGCAACGTGTGACAGCACACTGTCACAACTTCTATACTCGGGGAGAAACCTAAGCTGAGCCTAAAGCAATTGGATATTTATACATATCATAACTTCCGCTTCTGCTCAACTTAGGTTGTCCCCGAGCATAGTATTACATTTTTATCAGTAACAATCAATTGCAAAGTCTCTTCTTTCAAAGCTTAATCTTACCACTATTTTTATTGATGTGACTTTCCATTCATGAATATATTTTAATCTCCAGATCCCTTCTTTGTATAAATAAACTCTAACATTTGTGGTTATACATGCATTTGAATTCTGTGAATAGCGGTTTTTGTATGATATTACTTTTATTGAGTATAAAGTTTTGGAGATTATTTTCTTTATCTTCGGAAGTAAAGAAGATGTGGGAGTATTGAAGGCGTTCGCTGTCCGCTTATCACATTTTGTCAAGCCACTCGGCTGAAATATTTTTATTTGTGAGGGTTTGAAACTTTTGGAGGATATTGGATTTTGAGTATGCGGTAAAAAATAGAGAATTTCTTTGTAATAAAAGTTTTATTTAATAGTAACTTATATTCGTAAATCTTAATATTTTAAAGCAATTTAATATTTTTAAATTAAACAATTTACTTAATAATAATTTAATGACACGTAATGTATTTAATTATAAATTATTTATGTATTTTACAATTAATTTTTTAAGGTTTTATGCAATTTATATTAGTTGAGTAACCCACATGATAAAGCAGTAATAAGCACTTTTTTCTTTTTTTAGTATATATAGTATTTATAGTATTTTTAGTATATATATATATATATATATATATATATATATATATATATATATATATATATATATATATATATATATATATATATATAAACTGTATAAAACCAAAAGTTAATATAGATAGACAGATAGATAGATAGTTAAATAGATAGATGTCGATAGATAGATAGAAAAATTGAGCAGTGTGATTTGATATTGCTAATCTCAGATTTTGTTCAAGCCAACAAAGAGACCTGACATAGCTAAAATAGTTGTTCAGAAGATTGTTTTCGGCATTATATATCTTTGTCACACAATTACAACCAAACGTGTTGTTCGTTTTCTTTAAATTTTACTAACTTTTTAGACACAATCAGCAATAAAAGAAAAATCGCCAAATTTGAACTTAGGACCCATCTGATTCTGAGTTATAGATTTAAAGGTTCATTTGCCCCTACTTTACATTTTTTTTAATGTAAAGTATTTAGGGAGCTTTTGCGATCCATTTTTATTAAAATATTTTGGAAAAAATTATTCAAAAAAAGAATAAGTCGAAAATATAAACTAACCCTACCTTCAGTAAAAATAAAACTACAATTTCCAATTTTTGCTCATCTCTCTGGGGAGTAAGATACATTCATGATCTTTTCATCCTGGCATTTATTTTTTCAAATAGACTTTAAACATTAAGAAAACACATTTCGGAATATTTAAGCGCCTTTCATTTAAGTGCGGTGATTTACGCAGTCAACATTGCTAACAAAAAACACCCATACAAAGTTCCCCACGTTTGATTTTTAGTTTAATACCCCTGGGGTCTTTTGATGTCACTCTTCGCTTCGAACAAAACACAAGAAAAATGAGGCCGGGTCTCAATCGGAGAATTATACTAATTCTATTCCTTCCCCCTTAGAGACGATTCTTTTCGCACCAAATTTGATTAAGTCCCCCAACTGCCGTCTTTGAAGTGGAAAGCAACTTTCTCAAGGAGAACGTAATTGGATTTTCATTCTCGATTTTTGCTAAGCCTTTCGCTAAGCCTTTCACCAGTTACTCATTTGTTATTAGTGAAAAGATCTGCCCACTCAGTGCGGGAGAGGATAGTGCTTTTCACTGTCATAAAACAATTGTTGGTGAGCACAATATAGAATTATTATGTATACTTACTGGGGGATTTGATTGAAAATCAATATTTTGTGATGCCACAGCATTGTTGTACAAATAAAGTTTTAGACTTGCTGTTATTTTAGACAGATTGAATGTTTCCCTGGAAACATCAAGGTATATATATATATATATATATATATATATATATATATATATATATATATATATATATATATATATATATATATATATATATATATATATATATATATATATATATATATATATATATATATATATATATATATATATATATATATATATATATATATATATATATATATATATATATATATATATATATATATATATATATATATATATATATATATATATATATATATATATATATATATATATATATATATATATATATATATATATATATATATATATATATATATATATATATATATATATATATATATATATATATATATATATATATATATATATATATATATATATATATATATATATATATATATATATATATATATATATATATATATATATATATATATATATATATATAATAAGGAATAAAATACTTTAGTCCAAAGAGGCAAAAGTTAAATTAATCTCGGCTTGGTATATGGTGCTGCCACCAATAATTATATGTTAATACTTTAATGAAATATGTTAAATTAATATAAATAAAAGTACGATTACATTATTACAAAACATTATTAGTGTTAGTTGTTTTTTCGTTCCTTAATTGCGAATCTTCAATTTTTTTATATTAAATTTTCATATCTCCTTTTTATTCGTCATCGCATCTTTTTAGGGTCACGGTACTAATCATTGCTATTAATAACTAAACTATATTGAAAATTGGTTATTACATTACATTTGCCGATATTTTATATAAATTTCATAAAACAGCCATTTCTGATACTATGTCAAGAACAAAATATAGTTTAAAACCTATATCTGAAATGCAGATGCATTTAAGATGAATAACAAGCAGGTTTCAGATAATATTATAAGTAAGAAAAAAAATAAGTCTATATTTCCTGAATTCATACACTCTTGGAAGTTTGTTAAACTTTGCAAGGCATTACTGAAAATTGTTTTACAATATTTTGTTTTATTTAAACTTAATGGAATAAATAATATTATTTGTTCTGGAAAACTATTTAGTGTATTGTAATTTATTGTTTTTATAAATTTAAGTATTTATTTTGTATTAAATTTGATCGTTTCATAATTATAAAAAAAACGATTTTACGTTTGTGAACATAAATTGCAATTACCATGATACTTAAATTACCAATCCTAAACTAAAACACAATACAAAAATAATAACGCTTTAAAATGATTATATGAAAATAAATATCAATGAAAAAATCTCAACAACAGGAAATAAAATCGCATATGAAATACCCTATATATTCATTGATATACACACAGCAATTTCCTTACATTGATATACATTGCAATTTCCTTCCCCTATAAATAAGCTAAGATCTAAAACATCAGAACAAACGATTTCCTGATAAGAGAAAATGGCAACAAAAAGTAGCATGTGATTCATCAGGAGCATGAACAACGTCGCAATCGACTCCCCCGTCAAATTATCGTTTGAGGAGAGTCGGTACTCCCCCTGGTATGATAGATCGCTGCCCCCCTACTGGGAATACTGAGTACAGGGTTTCCAGCGACTGATTTTGTAATAATACACTCATGCAGAAAGAGCGTTGAGAGTACAAAGATAAAAAAGTAAGTTAAGAAGCGTTGGTGTAATTTATCATAAAAGAAAGTAGTTGTTTTTAGGTGCATTTTCGTTTGGAATACAGTTATTAATGTAGTTGTTTTATATATTAAAAAAAGGTACGTACTTATAGTTATTTTATATATTTAAAAAAGGTACGTACTTATAGTTATTTTATACACTGTAAATAAAGGTACTTAAAAATGAGTACCTGAACACACTCGTTTTTCTTTGAGTACAATTGCATCGTAAATGAGCGATGACGTACTCAAATTTAAGTAATCGTACTTTCTCAAAAATGAGCAGTGTGATTTAATATTTCTAATCTCAGCTTCTGTTCAAGTCAACTTAATAAAACGATCTTACAAACTTAAAATAGTTGTTCAGAAAATGGTTTTCACATTATTTGATGTGGATTGATTAAATGGAAACTGAGTTAGTACAATTACATTTTCTTAGTTCCCATTCTTTTGGCACGCTTTTTTTTACATTTCTTCTGTTTATAACATCAAGTCGTCATGGTCACTGGACTGCGGTGCCTTTGGGTATTGGTTCGATTCCTATAAAGTCTTGGTTGTAATTGAAGTTAATTATTGAAAAGGATTTTTGAAGGCAGCCTACGTAGACTTACTACTTATACTCTTTTTATTCATTTTTACTCTTTGTAATGCCCTTTTTAAAAAATTAAACTTATGTATTCAGAGCTATGATAAGCATTGATTGTATTCAAAAATGAGTACATTTTACTTATTTTTGAGTATCTATTTTTAACAGTATTATATGTATTTTCTATATTTAAAATGTATACATTATTTTTAACCTTTTAAGAAAAATAGCTGCATATATAAAAAATTATATTCGATATTCGAGATAAAGGCTGCATATATTGTAACTGTAATATTTATCGTGTAAATAAAAAATAATCAGTTATAAAGGTTTTCAAATATAAAGTATTTTTGGAGTACGTTTAGAAAGCAAAGTCTATTAGGTAATTAAAGAAATATTGGAAATATTGGAATGTGAATTAACCTTTCTTACCGTGAAAACAACCTTAAAATTTCGATGTTTTTATCCGTCGTTCAAAGTGTTTTAACCCTATTGATTTATTTGATTAATGAATAATCAATTTATTGATTTCCGATGTTCTTTTGTGAGTTCATGAGGATTTTTTGTTACACATTTTAATTATTCTAGCTACAAAAAAACAAGGAGGATTTTCATTTAAAACCAAATATTTAATTTTACTGTATGTACTATTTTTATACAATAACTTTATCCAAGAATGCAGCATTGAAGGAATAAAAAAAAGTTTACAAATAGATTACAAATATTCATGATATTTAAAAGTCCACACGGATTTATACGATGATATTCCCTGGACGGTTAAATGAAATAGCATGCTTAAAATGAATTAAAATAAGATGTATCAGTTACATAAAAAATACGTAATTTAAAAATACTGCTAAAATACATTTATGAAATCAACTGACTTACACCA
Source organism: Troglohyphantes excavatus (assembly GCA_963932185.1). Classification (NCBI taxonomy): domain Eukaryota; kingdom Metazoa; phylum Arthropoda; class Arachnida; order Araneae; family Linyphiidae; genus Troglohyphantes; species Troglohyphantes excavatus. Next base: position 32,860,797 of record OZ010666.1, on the reverse strand, counting down.
CTGGATTCCGGACACAGCTTTTAATTACATCCTTTACACAATAATAAATAACGACCAAAATCTAATGTAAAAACTGATGAATTTTTTCTAATGTAAATTAAATTGATTCATCTGAGTAATTAACTTCAAATTATAGTTTGACTATTGTCATTTGAACTACAAATAATTATACTTTGACTTGTGCTATTTAAGAATGGTGTGTTTTAATGCATACCAATTTTTTGCGATATTGCTTTAGTATATTTTTGGAAGAAATTTGAAAAGTTATATTTTTTCCTTTATAGAAAAAAAACGGGAATTCCAATATGATAATAATAGTTGTTAATTTTATCTTTTAAACTGTACATTTTTAAATATTAAAGGGATTATTATTCTTTCAATGACAGCTATCAACAGAAAAAGACGTGGCATAAATAACATAAATAATCTAGATAAAGAAGTAATAAGTAAATAGCAAATTTTATAACAATCTCATTTATATTCTTTTTTAAAGCAAAACCTTATGATATGTTACATATAGTATCACTTAAAATGAAATTTTCATAAATATTTGAAAGATCGAGGGGCAAAACCACTTTACAACACAAAAGCAGATTATAAGAAAACGTACTGGAAAGTGGAGTAGTGAGCTTTTGTCCATGCATACCGAAACTTAATTGCTTTTTTTACGGATTTAAAGTAGTCTTACCCCAATACTGAATGCAAGTTGTGATAGTACTCCTTAAAAGCTACAAGATGGCAACCTGTGCCCCTTCCCCTATTGTTTTAAATGTAAATGAAACATAATCGAGAAAACTAAATAAGTTTAAGAAAAGGTTTGTAAATTTAAAATTATTTTAGTTTTCGCACTAAAATGTTACCGGAATATATTTCTCAACTTTTTCGTACTTCGACTATGTATTAACGATACAGTACCACATGAAAATATGTACAAGGGATTTTTTGAACTGTTATTATAAAAATTAATTTTCAAAATTTCGATGAATCTAATAATAAACTGAATAACTTTTTTAAAAATAAATTACTTTTTATTCATTTCCATTTTAGAATAATTGTTGATTATTAGCATTTCAATTTCTAACGTTCTTACAAAAATAAAATAAAATGTTATTAGCAGAAATAATAAATAACTCTAGCGTATTTGCATGTAATTAATAGGGGAAGCCTCAGTATGTTGGATAATTCTATAATACAAAGTAATTTTCAAAATTTCAATGAGTGTAAAGAAACTGAATAACTTTTTAAAAATATATTAATTTTTATTTATTACCTTTTCAGAATAATTGTTGATTATCAGCAGTTCAATTTGTAATGTTTTTACAAAATTAAAATTAAATGTTATAAGCGGAAATAAAAAATAACTCTAACGTATTTGCATGCAATAATAGGGGAATCCTCAGTATGTTGGATAATTCTATAATACCAAGTAATTTTCAAAATTTCAATAAATGTAATAAGAAACTGAATAATTTTTTAAAAATATATTAATTTTTATTTATTACCATTTCAGAATAATTGTGGATTATTAACATTTCAATTCGAAATTTTCTTACAAAAATTAAATAAAATGTTATAATCGTAAATTAAATATAACTCTAGCATATTTGCATGCAATTAATAGAGGAGGCCTAAGTATGTTGGATAATTCTATAATACTAAGTCCAAAGTCATAATACAAACAGAATAGTTTGACCAATATGACTCATAACTGACATTCCAAAATCTTGTTCAATTCAAGCGAATATTTTTATACTGATCAAATTTGGTCTAACACCATATTTGGAAAAGTAGTCTAAAATACATAAGAGTGGTTTTTAGAATATCGATATTGAACAATTAATTGAAATCAAATACTTTTAACAGGTGTCCGCAGAAGTTGTTGATTCAACCCTAACAATAATAATGATGAGAGTATTCATTAAACAACATATTTTTAAAAAAAGTATATACACTTCAGTAATGGAAATATTTTCGTAAATGATATCCGACAATGATGATGATACTGCAAGCTGTTCCAAAGGTTTCAATTGAGTGAAGCCACATGTGGTAAATCGAGCAAGAGTTAAACGTGGATGCTGGTATTGAATTGCGGACAAATTGTTTATATTTAATTTGGTGTGACTGAGTCTATTTCAAGTGGAATTTTTCTTTTGATTGCTCTTTATTTTTTAAAAATATATTTCATACCTAAACCTGAATGTAATTATAAATTGATTTTAGCCCAATGAGTTTTTACTTTTAGTTTTATAATGTATTTTATGTTGTTGTGCAAATATATATAATAGTTTGTGAATTTAAACTGCTTTCCTAGAGAAATATACTGGACACTTACTGAGTCCATTTCAAGAGGAATTTTTCTTTTGATTGTTCTTTATTTTTAAAATATATTTCATACATAAACTAGAGTGTGATTAAATTGATTTTAGCTTAATGAGTTTTTACTTTCTGTTTGTTGTGCAGCTATATTAGTTTCTGAATATAAACTTCTTTCCTAGAGTTATATACTGGAAACCATATTCACCATATTTATTATGTTAAAAATATGGTGAATTATTATTTCAAGAATTTTTGTTCTTTTGATTGCTCTTTATTTTTTTTTAAATATTTCTGATACATAAACTCGAGTGTAATTAAATTGATTTTAGCTCAATGAGTTTTTACTTTCTGTTTTAGAATGTATTTTCTGTTGTTGTGCAGCTATATAATAGTTTTTGAATATAAACAGCTTTCCTAGAGTCATAAACTGGAAACTTACTGAGTCTATTTGAAGAGGAATTTTTCTTTTGAAAACTCTTTATTGTTTTAATACATTTCATACATAAACCCGAATGTAATTAAATTGATTTCAGCTCAATGAGTTTTTATTTTCTGTTTTAGAATGTATTCTTTGTTGTTGTGCAGCTATATAATCGTTTTCGAATATAAACTGCTTTCCTAGAGTTAAGTACCGGAGACAAATTATGTGTTTACACAGGTGGGTACTTCAATTACATTAGTTGAAAGCCCCTGTGGTAGAAGATGGAAATACCAAATATCATAAGATGCGTCAGAATTTACTTTCAAGAAATTTGTAGATCAGGCATAATAATTTTAGTTTAATGAATTTTTTTTCTGCTTTAAAAAGTATTTTGTGTTATTGTGCAGCTATATAACAGTTTGGAAATATACACTGATTTCCTAGAGTCAAGTACTAGAAACAAATTATGGGTTTGCACAGATGGGTGCTTCAGTTTCATTAGTTGAAAGCTACCAATATCATATGATGCAAATATCATGTCAAATCAGAATTTATTTTCAACTAATTTGTAATTTATCTATAGTTTAAAACGACTCATTTCAGAAGCCTTTCAGTAAGTAGGATTAAAATGTTGATAAAATAATGTTGACACACGATTCTTGTACTTTGTTGAAAGATATGGTAAATAATCGCTCAATGAAGGTAACTGGATAATTTCCCCACGCTACTTCCCTTTGGGGGATTTTGTAACTGCAGCATGCTGAACGTTTAGAATGCAGTGTATATTATTTGATATTAAAAACTGTATATTAATGCATTAAAATAATAAACTTTTAAAGTTGGTAATTAAATTAAACAAGTTGAAATATTTTAACTAAGGTGTCATGATCAATAGTATTATCGTCGTCTGAAATTTATAAGCTTTATCAAAAAATAAAATGTTTAGAAAATACTTCAGAACATAAAATGTAAGTATTAAAGTAATTTGGATAAAAATATCTAATTATGACTTTAAAGTTTGCCTGTTAAAAAACTATATAAAAATAAATACAAAGCTTTACAATAGTTTTTCTGTATATAAATTTATGTTTTCAGAGCAACTAACATGTCGTAATGTTTCAAAAAGCATGGAATTTAATAATTCATTATAATAGTACACCCTATTTACATAACAATATTGCTGTTTCATAAATTGAAGTAACTTTGGGACATTTTCCCGGTTTTTTATTACTCCAGTCAACAGGTATTAAGCTAGATTTCCGAGATTATGGTAAAATATTAATTTAATCTTCTTCTCATCAAATATGAACATGATTTTGATCTACGACCAATGACATCCAAATAAACGTCTTTCAGCCTTATCACAATCTTACTCCATTGACACGTGGGCTAAGTCAAAGAAAAGTTTCCCTGCCTGCGGGTTAATTCTTAAATGGAGGGAGAAAATTTCGCTTTGGGAGGCAGGAAAAAGAGTTCTCAAAGCATTGTGGAACGATGACATGCCTTACAATTGGAGGCGTGTAACTGTCTGACGGACTGATCATTAACAATTCTTCCTCAAAGCAGGTATATTCTCTGACAGGGGAAGGGTCACTGGAGTGGTTGAAAAACTGAACACCCAAGTTGAAGGCAACCTGTAGAAACCATTAGTCAAGCGTCACATGTCCGAAGCCATGTAATTATCTGTTCTGCTGCAAATAGCATACTTTGGACCTCACATGCCTTAAAAATTCATTTTTCCCCTCCGTGGACAAAATTGTCCCAAGCCCATTGCTAGACCTGTAAAATCTATGGGACAGATGCTGTCCCACCCCACACGTGAAGCTTAAGTGTGATAACTTTGGGACAGTACTATTTTAGCTTAGAAATACTATGGAAAAAAATCATTCTTTCCTTACGATATGCATTAGTGTATTTATTCCGGCATCAGATATAATATTAAAATCATATTTAAACAGTGTTTAGGTCTACTTTGTATGATTATGATTATTGGCATTTGTGTGATAATTGGCAACGATGGAGAAATCTGCTCTTCCAAGTTGCTGATTGTTTTGCTGTCTTCAGAGTCTTGTAGCTGAAATTTAGCACTCGAATCATCCCTGCTGTTTTCTAATTTTTGTTTTTTATGGTGCGGTATCGCTGTTGTGCTCAATATTGTTTCGTTGTTGTGTCAATGTTGTCTCTATGTTACAACGCTCTTCAGTACAAAGAATTGAAAATTAATTGACGATTAACATTTTAGTATTATTTGAAATAGATGGCAGGCAATGTACTTCTCAAACTACATACCTGTCTGTAGTTGAGTATTTGCTGTTTTTCAAAGGAATTTGAAAGTTTACACATAAACTAGAAACTTCACAATTCGAGGTCGAAAACAAGTCGGGATGCCTTCGGGTGGCAGTGCAACTATAGCTTCAAATAATTGTCGAGGGGGTGCAGACCAAACGGGTGGATTCAATAGCTGTAATTTCGCACCAATTCAAAACGCATGACATTGACTGGAAATTCGAAGGGGGAAAATCACTTATTGTCCTAGAGTTACCACGTTCTACGGTTATAGTTTGTTTGAAACTGAAACAGAAATATTTCTGACTCCATGTTTAGGATTTCATCTAACGTTTTCGTTACTGAAAAGCAACTGTACCCTTGTACTTCTGCATATTAAATTAGTCTGCTTTACATAGAGTTAGCATTATTCATACACCAGCTGTTACCTGGCTGTCCTAATTCTTACAATTGAATAATATAACAATTCAGCCATCTGAAGAGCGCAAATGCATAAGCACAACAGACCACACTTAGCCATCAACTGGATTTTAAATTGACTTGAAAACACATTTTCACAAAAGATTTCTCGCTGTGTGCGCACTTGGAGAAATCTCATAATTTTAATCAGAGTAAATAAAATAAATCACGGAAGCAGACGTTGTTAGGCAGCCAATTCACCATGTCGGGGACAAAGAATCTTTTCTATTACTTCAGTGTTGCAGTTGTAAATCAGTTCTGACAATTCTTTCCTCATTACATTAGAATATAGAGTGTTGAATTTGCTTCGGGATTGGCTAACGTCAATGCGTTATTTAAATGTCACCGTCTGTTTACGAGCTCACACGCCGAGGGTAATGGAGTATTTTTTTAAACTGTGCAAATAGTTGTTTCTAAATATTGGATATTGTGTGATACTTAAATTTGAATGAATATTATGGAATTAATTTGTGTGTAGTATTGAATAGTCTACTAAAGTTCAATTATTAACATTAAAAATATAAACTATATTTTTAAATAATTACTTACTATTACTAAAAATATCACTATATTTTTTAAATAATTACTTACAATTACTAAAAATATTACTATGTATGGACATACAATTATGTGAGTACACATATGCGCATACATGTATGGGCATACAATTATGTGAGTACACATATGCGCATACATGTATGGGCATACAATTATGTGAGTACACATATGCGCATACATGTATGGGCATACAATTATGTGAGTACACATATGCGAACACATATGTGAATACATATATGTGAATACACATATATGTAAATACACATATGCGAATACACATATGTGAACACATATATGTGAATACATATATATGAATACACATTATTATTATGAATATACATATGTAATCACAAATATGTAATTACATATATGTGAATGCATATATGTGGATACGCATATGTGAATGCATATACCTAAAAACATATATGTGGATACGCATATGTGAATGCATATACCTAAAAACATATGTGAATACACATATGTGAATACACATATGTGAATACACATATGTGAATACACATATGTGAATACACATATGTGAATACACATATGTGAATACACATATGTGAATACACATATATGAATACTTATATGACGGATTAAATTGCAATAAAAAATGTTTTCAATGCCTTAAAATTGTATGTTTTTAATATATAAAGTTTATATAATCTTGTTTTTATAACCCAAAATATCAAAACATTTTTCCTACTAGTTCCATATCTGACCCACTTTTTAAAAATTCGATTGACTTTTATTTAACATATTTATTTTAAACTAGAAACCGTGAGAATAACATCTAATGCCAAAGTTGAGAAATAGTGCTTGTAGAATGGTTGGAAAAGCAAAAATAATACCGTAATAATAGGGTCGTGATTCAATAAACGTCACACTAAAGTTTCACATTGGGTTATTGGCGACGGTTCGTGATTTATCTCAACGGAAAGACCCGTGAACATTGCTTGGTAATTCCAGATCATGGTATTACGACAAAAACATCACCTGAGCTGGCATGAGGACATTATACCGCAACTAATAGTCCTCTATATACACGGCGATAAAAAATTTGCGATCAATGAGGGATGGAAATGACAAACTTTCGATTACGAGCTCGCTACGCTATCCAAGACGAACTCACAATCCATCGACTATTTGTCGAATAGTTTACAGCTAGGTCATCTCTGGTCCTTAGACGGTTAATAGTTAACTAATCAAATATCAAAATGTTGAAAAAGTTTTTTTATGTTCAATCTGCCGTTGTTCAAATGTCCTTACATTGGTTTTGAAGTAGAAGTTTAGAGAATAGCGTATCAGCTCAGTTGTTGTCCTCATCACTTTAGCAATGTTCAAAATTACGATGCAGTTTTTCTCGTTGGTTGAATTTACGTCGTAATGCAGCTGTTCAATTCTATTGATTATTCAGTTAATTTGAGGTAGACATCGATCCGTCACCAATAGCCCATTGTATAGTTTTAGTACGATGTTAATTAACCAGTGGAACTTAAGAGCGACTTTAATTTAACCATCCAATCAAACAAAGTAAAGGACAGTTGACTGAGTAATTTTAAAGAGAGTCGTTGCACTAATGAAAATAAAGCTTGTTGTTTGAAATAAAAAGCTTGAAAATAAAGTTTGAAAATGAAGTCGCTAAAGACACTTTAGCGTTCAAGTTTATTGGAAGGAGTAGTATAAAATTGTCCCATGTCAAATAACGTTCTTTTGAAAGTTAATTTTAGGCAGCGTATACATAAATTGATCCAATTTACCATCATCAAATTTGATGCCTCAGTTTACGGGTCAGAAACTGGATCACAGATGAATTCACTTATCGGAATTGGATGATTTTGATAAAAAACAACAACTTAAGAATCTGCAAGAAGAAAAAAAGTCAGAAAAGAAACAAGAAATACGCAACAACAACTTAATTCTTGGCTTTATCGTTAACTAGGTTAATGGCATGTCTCTGAAAATGAATACGACCGAAGACAAGGATTTTTTTTACTGATAGGAAAATCAATCGATAATTAATAGATATTACTCAGGAACCCTGCCAGGGCGCCTTTGGGTGCTTTTCAGTAATTTAGTTGCAGTATGAGGAATGATAGCGCTGGCTGATTGCGTTGTTTGGACACATAATTACTTCCAGAAAATTTATCTCTTAGATAATTCCGACTATATTACAGGAAGTTTTTTGTTTTGTTAGGGAAATAGTGTAGTAGTAATTTAGTACTTTCTCTTAGAAATCGATGAAGAGGAAATTAATTGGGAGTATTTTTTAATTGTTTTGGATTGTGGTTTTTCTTTATTCAGTGCCAGAAATAAACATTGAATATACAAGAAAATATAATTCGATTATTTGAATTTAAATATTTTTAACCATTTAATTTTGTAATGTGATAAAGTATAGTTTTAACTTAATTTTTTTTTAATTTTCAAAAACACAATTATTTTTTTATAAATAATTGTTTTGAAACGTTTGTTAATTTACAAATTGTTTTGAAACGTTTGTTAATTTACAAATTGTTTTGAAACGTTTCTTAATTTAAAAAATGTCTTGAAACATTTTTTAATTTACAAATTGTTTTGAAACATTTGTTAATTTAAAAAATGTCTTGAAACATTTGTTAATTTACAAATTGTCTTGAAACGTTTGTTAATTTACAAATTGTCTTGAAACGTTTGTTAATTTACCAATTGTTTGAAACGTTTGTTAACTTACAAATTGTTTTGAAACAATTGAAGACGTGGGTGCAAGAAAAAGACAGCTCCCCTTTTTTCTGATTAAATTTTTTTCATTTATTCCTATAAAGTTAAAAAAAATCCTCTACAGATTGCAGTGGTTATAGATATATAAAGGAACTGCAATTTTGTATTATATGATGCAAGAAACTTTCAGAGTTTTTCTTACTTCCTGAACAATTTTGCAAACTGGAGCTACATTGTTATTACACCCACGTTTTCAATTATTTTTATTTTTTATAAGAAAACACAAAAGTCTAAATTGTTTTAAACTAATGTTAAAAATGATTTTACCAAATTTTGTCTTACAAAACTTTAAAGGAACAACTTCAAAAGAAATGTTTTAAAGAAACTTATCTATTTTTAAAATGTCTAAAATTAATAAAGTATTTCATTCGGAGGAACAACATAAAAAAAATAACGTTTGTAAAAGTATTCTACAGAAAAGTAAATACATTGTCTTAAAAAGGATGTAGTTGGCAATATACTTCAATTTAAAAGAAAAAATGCTTACACACCTGGTCACCTTTTGAAATGGCTGACATCAGTCACTTTCAATTGGGTGTATTGGCTGCGAAACGAAGTAAGTCACAAAACTGAATTCTGAGATAAGACTATTTGAAGTTTGAAACTCGCATTGACTGTAATGTCGAGGAATGATATTCAAATCAATATTGAGTCTGATTCAATTGATCTGAGACTCATAAAACATGGCAAAATGACAGATCTGGCTGCTTAGTACTGGAAAATGACGTTAGTTCATTTCCGAATTTTTGTGTGACTTATGCCACTGAGAAAAGAGCCCTTCCAATTGTAAATGGAAAAATAGTTGGGCCATTTTGACAGTATGATGCCCAATAGAATTACTTGGCTTTTGAAACAGGTCACTTAAATTGAATGGCAGCAGTTTGATGAAATACTTTAAAAATACTTTATTTTTAACTAAGAATAGTTTGGAGTATTTTTTTACACTATTGAGAAATTAATTCAACGCTTCTAGTATAATATATACTACACCATCATATATATATATATATATATATATATATATATATATATATATATATATATATATATATATATATATATATATATATATATATATATATATATATATATATATTATAATTGATATTGATAAGGTATATATTTACTTTTATTAGATTATTAAGGATGGCTAAAATGCGACCAACGTACATTGACATTTTTATAACTACATTATTCGGAACAAGAACTAGAACTATATGGAACTGGAAAACATATGTTTTCCAATTTCCATAGGATTGTTAACATTATGCATATAATACGCAATTTTACCAATCTTAATAAAAAATAACATATTTTTTATATAACAGAGATGTATAATTATGTGTGTAATAACAATTTAGCATGGTTATTAATAAAGTTTATTGCTTCTGAAGTAATAGTATACCATTTAATATATATTTATACCAGTTATTAAGCATGTTGATATATTTCCCTTCTTTTGGCATTTATATTTCCCTTTTTTGGCAAAATATTTTGGCATCGAAGTATTTAAAGTGATTAAAAATTTTAAATTACAAAATATTATTTATTTAAACACCATAACTTTTGTCAGTTGCTACAACAACGGACATTAAACGTTATCAATTTCCCTGTAAATGAATATTTGTTCAATTTTTATGATTCATATAAACTTTTGTAAGTAACTTTTTAAACTGATGTTTAAATTTCATTGAAAACTTTGTTACGTAAGCATTAGCGTAATAATAATAAAAAAAACTTATTTCCTTAACGATTGGTAATTTTTCAGAACCCAAAACTAAATAATATTATTCTTCCAAAAATGAAAACATATCTACTGATAGGATTAGCCAGAGATCCTTAATTTCAGCAGTTTTCCCTTATGGGACCCAATTAATTAACTACTGTTTTTTTTTTAAACATTTCTAAGACAGAAACAGAAACTCGTTGATTGTGAACTCGTTGATTTTTTACGAAGAGTTTTGAAAACAAATCCTATTTATCTAATTAAACTTTTCTGCTACAAAACATTTTCCTAAGTGTCTAACAGTATTAAATTTAAAAGTAATATCTCATAGTTTTCATTAGTTCTATCAAATTACTATTGATATGCGTTTGGAAAGGTTACCGTGGAGCAATTAGTAACATTAATTAATTTATAATAGTGGTTTCTTTGTGAACGTATAACTCATTATATATAAATTCGACTTTTATTGCTTATATATAATAATATATCCGAGTCAAGTCTGAACATGTTAAACGTTTGAATTAATTAAACAAATTCCCAAAGAAAAAATAATTTGGGTAATAGTTGTTAATTAAAATTAAATATATTCGGTAATTTTCTAAACATTATTCTTTGTGATTGTTTCACTGTTTGTTCTTGAAATATATAATTTAAAATTGCTTTAATATTGTGTTTTAAAAATTCTTAACGTCAAAATAAACTCAATACTACCATCTTAAAAAAAATGTTGAAATTTTCCTAATTTTAATAACATAACTTGATAATTAAAAGAAAATTGTATTTTATGCGTTGCAAACAGTAATATACTTTTTTCTACAATAATATCACTTAATTGGAAAAAAAAATCTGAAATAAAATGAACTACGAAAATATAGTCTAATTTGTTCTTACATATGTGTTATGTCATGTGTGTTATGCCATATGTCTTATGCCATATGTCTTATGTCATATGTCTTATGCCATATGTCTTATGTCATATGTCTTATGTCATAAGTCTTGTGTCATATGTCATATGTCATAAGTATTATGTCATATGTCATATGTCTTATGTCATATGTCTTATGTCATATGTCTTATGTCATATGTCTTATGTCATATGTCTTATGTCATATGTCTTATGTCATATGTCTTATGTCATATGTCTTATGTCATATGTCTTATGTCATATGTCTTATGTCATATGTCATATGTCTTATGTCATATGTCTTATGTCATATGTCTTATGTCTTATGTCATATGTCTTATGTCATATGTCTTATGTCATATGTCTTATGTCATATGTCTTATGTCATATGTCTTATGTCATATGTCTTATGTCATATGTCTTATGTCATATGTCTTATGTCATATGTCTTATGTCATATGTCTTATGTCATATGTCTTATGTCATATGTCTTATGTCATATGTCTTATGTCATATGTCTTATGTCATATGTCTTATGTCATATGTCTTATGTCATATGTCTTATGTCATATGTCTTATGTCATATGTCTTATGTCATATGTCTTATGTCATATGTCTTATGTCATATGTCTTATGTCATATGTCTTATGTATCTTATGTATATGTCTTATGTCATATGTCTAATGTCTTATGTCATATGTATTATGTCATAAGTCTTATGTCCTATGTCATATGTCTTATGCCATATGTCTTAAGTCATATGTCTTATGTCATATGTCTTATGTCATATGTCTTATGTCATATGTCTTATGTCATATGTCTTATGTCATATGTCTTATGTCTTATGTCACGTGTCTTATGTCATATGTCTTATGTCATATGTCTTATGTCATATGTCTTATGTCATATGTCTTATGTCATATGTCTTATGTCATATGTCTTATGTCATATGTCTTATGTATCTTATGTATATGTCTTATGTCATATGTCTAATGTCTTATGTCATATGTATTATGTCATAAGTCTTATGTCCTATGTCATATGTCTTATGCCATATGTCTTAAGTCATATGTCTTATGTCATATGTCTTATGTCATATGTCTTATGTCATATGTCTTATGTCATATGTCTTATGTCATATGTCTTATGTCTTATGTCACGTGTCTTATGTCATATGTCTCATATCACGTTTTGTAAAATTGTATTTTATATATGCATCTCTATTTTGTCATATAAGTAAAAACACATTTTGAAAGACTTCGATGTACTGTTTTTTTTAAACTTAACTCTTGGAAACAACATCTTTGTTAATTTAAGTTTGTTGTTTTTTGCGTGGTCGAAAAATTATTTATAAAAAAATAACAAAACATTATAAATAAAAAGAACAAATTGACTATGGACACATAAAATACACAGAAAAGTCCAAGATAAGAACGATAGCAGTCCTTTTGGAGATATTCTGCAGAAAACGAAAATTTATTTCACAACATTCTGATATTTTAAAATTTTTATTGATGGACTCCCATTATTATTTCCCTCCTTGCTGTTAATAAAATAATTTGATATTCAATTTAAATAAAAGAAGAACCCACATGTTTTTTCCTTTTAACCTACTTTTTATTTACCTCAACTGAGGTATTGTTTTCCTAAAAAAGTTTTGTCGCTAGCTTGTCTCTTTTGTTTGTATCCAGTACAGTAATTCAGAAAAGATTACCCAAGTTTTAGGAGAAACAAATATAAATAGCAATCTGTAAGAAGAAATTGTTTAGGAACATCCATCATCACGTCACCTTGTCGCTGAGGAAACTTGGCTTTGCACACAATGTGACAGAATCGTGACAAATGTTTCTATTGGTGGAAAGAGGCTTCTGAAATATTTATACTTGGTGATTTCAAATACAATTGATATTGACTTTTATGTTGAACTTGCATTATTTTATGTTACATAAAATCCCTAAAAAAATTCTGGAGTGATAGATAATGTCAACAGCTTTGAATGTGAAAGAATTTTAAAATTTATATATTGAATAAAATTATTTGAAAATTATATGTTAAATATTAGTTTTATATATGTGTATTGTGCTTCGGTTAAATAAGCAGTTGTGTAACATCTCACAAAACTAATTTTAAATAAACGAAAACATTATATTGAACGAGTTTACTAATTGTTTTATCTATAACATATAAAAAATGTGACGCCTCAACGGACATTTGGCCGGAACCACACTATATTAGGACGTCATTACATGAAACGTCACTATTAGTAAATGAACATAATTCTATTTTAGTTCAGTAAGGAATTATGTTCATATTGATATAAGTTAAATCATTCATATTAATTTCGATATATTTCAGAAATAATATAATTGAGAATTTATATAAGATATAGTTCCTTTTCATCCTGTTTTTAATTAATAATTTTTAATCATATATTGTATTTCATGGTAAAGATCTCCTTTTAGAGGGTCTCACATTCAACGAATCTTAACATGTGATGTAAAAAAAGGGAATTTTACGGAGCACTTTTGTTTGATTGATATTAGTTTCTTTTTAAAAAAAAATGCGTTTAAAATAACTAGTTTCTAAGCAGTTTTTACACGAGCCGTTGATAGTGCTGCCATACTATATTGGGGGGGGGGAGGTGGTCACGTGATAATTATTGCACGTATATGCTAGTAATAAATAAACAGCCATAAAATACTTTAAATATGTCTTTAGATAATTCTGTGATTTGTGACTGTTTGAGTTACTTATTTTGCTGAAAGTTTAAAAATGCAGAAATACAAAAAATACAAAATCTATAATATTATATATTTAATATAATTTAAAGACTTTAATGTGGAATATAAAACATCATTTTTATTCAAATTAGTAGTTTATAACGTAGATAAAAAACGCAACCCTTAATGATCAATAAAAACTCAACACAATTCTGAACAATTTTAATTGAATGAATAATATATTCAAGGACAATTGAAATTATTATTTTAATCTTCTTTAGAATTTGATTTTGCTTTGATGAATTTTATGCAATATGTATAACGAGACTGAATATTATTAACGAAAAAAAAACTATCACAAAGACAGAGCTAATTAAATTTTATATCAAACCTTTACGGAATTATTTTGATTACTAAAAACTACTTCAAAAATTAAATTTATCTAGTGAAAACATATCAATTTACATAATTCGCTTTGAGAAAAGAACCATTCAAGCATACACACTCTCAAACTCCATATGCATTCTAGTTTGGGAAAATGAATAATTCATGAAGAGCAGTGTATCGTTGGAATACATGATATTAAATGAATGTATGTATTACATATGCATTGGGAGCAGTCGTTGTTAGAGAACAATACATTTACTACGGTACATTCACCCAATTTACCATTTCGAATAAATATGCAATTATAAGTATTATCTGTAATTGCAAATTAAGTATAAGCATAAGGTAAACAATTTACGCATCGTTCATGTGTTAGTTCATACTCAATATTAAGATTTAATTTGTATTGTACTAGACGAAAATTGTTTATTTAACACAACCAATGAAAATTTCATTCATTACGTCACGCTATATTACATCATTTTTACTCTTTAAACTCTCTTAATTTCTTTATACTCTCCTTTATGTCACGTCACAGTAATTTTTACAGTGAAAAACAATTAATAAAGAATTCCAAACGTCATATTAAAAAAAATATGAGTTCTATAACTCGTATAAATTTTTACCCCCCCCCCCCCCCCTCAATTGGTGAGTTTAAATATTTAAGTGGCAATTTAACATTTATTAGTTGCCATACAAAATTATTAATTATTATTGAAAATCATTGAATATGTAAAATGTTCAGTAATATTTACGTCCATGAAATATAGATAGTAAAATGTTTAAAAATGTAAAAATTTGATTAATGTAATCTTAGTTACGTAAAAATATTTTTATATTTATCTACTGAAACTAAATAATTTTTAACTAAACAAACTCCAATAAATCTAATCAACTGTTGAACTTTATTATTATTTTTTAACATAACAGTAGACAATTATTGATTGAAACAGCATGTACTGTACGTATTAATATGTTATTATAACTTAAATGTTAGTTTAAATAGTAATGAATTGTTGAAAAATTATTTTTTCCAGGTTGTTATAAATCTATAACATTTACCGCATTACTAGTGAAACTTATGCGTTAAAATATACAATAAAGGTTAATAAAGTAGTATCATATAACTATTTTATTAAATAGTAAAATACTTCTGATTTTTATGAAGAAATATTTCACAAATATTTATTTGAGTTTAGTTTTAATGATCATGTCCAGATATTTTTACTATTTTGTAGAAGTTAGGATGAAAATTTCAAGCATCTGAATAATAAAAACTATTATAAACTGAAATATGAATTTCTGAATTATTTATTGTAAAGTATTTGAAGTCCCTTTGCTGTATCTACCTTTCCTGAAAATGTCCTTTTTATATGGTGTAGCTGTATTAAAAAAAGTTAATTTTATATTTAACGTATTTTTATTCGGTATTGAATTGTAGTAAGTTTGAATCTAAACAGTTCTTGTATTTTCGCAGTTTTAAATATTTATTATAAAACAAGCAAAAAATATAAATTTGTTTGGTTGAAATTGTTTTAACTTTATAAGTAAATAATAATAATATAAATTAATTCCTGTGAAACTGTTTTTTTCCGAGACTTTTGTTTCTTGTAACGTCTGAAAACCAAAGAGGATTAAAGTTGAAGACTATTTCTACACTGACTTTCATTAAAAAGATCATGACAGTAAAAAAAGATTATATTGAGATACTCAATAACCACCAGATTAATTTCAGTTAGTTCTAAAAAGATATTTTCTATAATCCGCATCCTCGACAGAAAAACAAAGGATTTAAAAGTGATTTTTCGTAAGAAATGTTAGGTGTTTAAAAAAATGATCATCAATAGTTTCAATAAACTATTACGCCAATTTTTTAATATTACTTCATTTCAAAAAGTTTTGTTTTTAAGCCATGTTTTAGAAGATAAAACAGTTTAACTGTAGAACTAATATCTGTAAATAAACAATATAAATGAGTTTTTTTTTAATATTACTTCATTTCAAAAAGTTTTGTTTTTAAGCCATGTTTTAGAAGATAAAACAGTTTAACTGTAGAACTAATATCTGTAAATAAACAATATAAATGAGTTTTTTTTAATATTACTT
The DNA here is from genome assembly GCA_963932185.1 of Troglohyphantes excavatus. Classification (NCBI taxonomy): domain Eukaryota; kingdom Metazoa; phylum Arthropoda; class Arachnida; order Araneae; family Linyphiidae; genus Troglohyphantes; species Troglohyphantes excavatus. The sequence goes on along the minus strand of OZ010666.1, from coordinate 32,844,151 downwards.
CATTTCAAAAAGTTTTGTTTTTAAGCCATGTTTTAGAAGATAAAACAGTTTAACTGTAAAACTAATATCTGTAAATAAACAATATAAATGAGTTTTTTTTTTAATATTACTTCATTTCAAAAAGTTTTGTTTTTAAGCCATGTTTTAGAAGATAAAACAGTTTAACTGTAGAACTAATATCTGTAAATAAACAATATAAATGAGTTTTTTTTTAATATTACTTCATTTCAAAAAGTTTTGTTTTTAAGCCATGTTTTAGAAGATAAAACAGTTTAACTGTAGAACTAATATCTGTAAATAAACAATATAAATGAGTTTTTTTTTTAATATTACTTCATTTCAAAAAGTTTTGTTTTTAAGCCATGTTTTAGAAGATAAAACAGTTTAACTGTAGAACTAATATCTGTAAATAAACAATATAAATGATTTTTTTTTAATATTACTTCATTTCAAAAAGTTTTGTTTTTAAGCCATGTTTTAGAAGATAAAACAGTTTAACTGTAGAACTAATATCTGTAAATAAACAATATAAATGAGTTTTTTTTTAATATTACTTCATTTCAAAAAGTTTTGTTTTTAAGCCATGTTTTAGAAGATAAAACAGTTTAACTGTAGAACTAATATCTGTAAATAAACAATATAAATGAGTTTTTTTTTAATATTACTTCATTTCAAAAAGTTTTGTTTTTAAGCCATGTTTTAGAAGATAAAACAGTTTAACTGTAGAACTAATATCTGTAAATAAACAATATAAATGAGTTTTTTTTAATATTACTTCATTTCAAAAAGTTTTGTTTTTAAGCCATGTTTTAGAAGATAAAACAGTTTAACTGTAGAACTAATATCTGTAAATAAATAATATAAATGAGTTTTTTTTAATATTACTTCATTTCAAAAAGTTTTGTTTTTAAGCCATGTTTTAGAAGATAAAGCAGTTTATCTGTAGAACTAATATCTGTAAATAAACAATATAAATGAGTTTTTTTTAATATTACTTCATTTCAAAAAGTTTTGTTTTTAAGCCATGTTTTAGAAGATAAAACAGTTTAACTGTAGAACTAATATCTGTAAATAAACAATATAAATGAGTTTTTTTTTTAATATTACTTTATTTCAAAAAGTTTTGTTTTTAAGCCATGTTTTAGAAGATAAAGCAGTTTAACTGTAGAACTAATATCTGTAAATAAACAATATAAATGAGCCTTATATTTTCAAAACCAGATATATCCAAATGCTTCACAATTTTTAAAAAACATTTTTCCTCAAGTTCTTAATGCATTACACCACCTTGTAAGGCCGTATTTACTAAAAATATCGAAATATAGTCTAAAAATGTATTCAAAGTTATGGCTTTGGAACCGAAAGTACGTGGCTGTCAGTCGTTGTTGGTGTCTCCCGTAAAGTTTATGAAAATGGAATAAAGGTATAGAAGACTAAAAATTACGAGCACTTCAGCTTCAAATATAAGATTTCTTTCGAATAGTATATTTCATATTAAAAATACCACTTATATGTTACACATAAGTATACCATCTTTGTAGCACTTAAAAATAAAATAAATGTAACTATTTTGCCTACAAATGTCCTACAGATTGGTAATTCTATTTTTTCTTATAATGTATAATTTTAATTTTTGTACGAGTGAAAAAAAACTCATGTATATTTATTTTATTTTCTTAAAAAATATTAAAAAATAATTGTATCGATTAAAAAATTTAAGTAAAACTTACTAAAGTAACATAGTTTCCTGATATTTAATCAATCAGTAATTTTGGGCAAGGACCCAAACAAAAAGTGAGAACTTTAGCATTGACAATTAGTTACACGTTAAAAACTTCTATATGGTCTTGAAAATAAATTAAAATTAGGAAAAATTAAAAAAAAAAGTCAGTATGATGCTAAGTTTCAAAGTAACATGGTTTCCGCTCTCTTGTTTCTAAAAATATAAAAAATCTAATAACGATTAAAAAATCCATGTTTACCAATTTTATCACCTCATAATTTAAATTTATAATTAAATGGTGATAAATTAATTCGTTTATAAAATTTTGTAAATATAAAATAATATTGTTAAATATACAATCTGCTGTATTATGTTTTACATGATTTTACAACAACAATTGCATATTACATTATGATATGAACACTTTTAAAGTCTTATTTCTAACAACTCTAAATGATTTCTATTATTCAAAATTAAATTAGTTATTATTACGAATGATAAAACATACATAATTAATGAAATTCTTCTAAACACATATATAGCTTTTTTAAAACTGAAGAAACTTAATATAATTATTTTAGAAACCAAAATCTTAATATTCCATGAAATTTTGAAAATATTTCAGCACATTTTACGCTTTGGAAGTTTGGTTTGTTGTATACTAATTAATATTAATAATGTTGCTGCCAAATCAACGTGACGGATTGAATACAATTTAATAATGCATAATACATCTGGGAAATTAGGATTTGTTTTAGATATTTGTTTTTCGTAAGGCACATAATTGGGACATGATATATCCCAATTAAATATTAACACCAATAGTTTAACTATTTATTTTCTTAAGAAACAGTTCGTATCGTATAGTTTTAATTGTTATTTTAATAAATAATCAACATCTATTATATATGCTTCAAATGATTATTCTGTTTAATATAATGGAAATATTTTGAAAAAAATTAGCCTAAAACTTCTAAAAAGAGGATTAAGATTACAATTCGTATTTAAATACTTTAAAAGATAAAAAGGATACAAATTTGGGAAAAGTAATTAGTAAACTGTTTTTTTTTAACAAATTCGATTTTAGTATCCATTTTATGGTATTTTAATATAAAGTTTACAAGCTTCCCAATTTACACTTTAAATTGTTTAATTTGTTTGATTAATCTGATACTAAACTAATTATAATAAACAAATTAATTAAAACAAGGATTAATAACAAATCATACATCTAAATGCGATAAGGCTTCTCAATTCGGAAAATATTTTCATTTGCTACATAATCGTTATATTCTATAAGTAAGTTTAAAACAAATTTAATTAGTTATTATCAATTTTAAAAGAAGTGTTGCTGACTATAACTTATTATAAGTGTTATATTGCTACATCTGTACCTGTAATGTCTTTTAAACTATCCTCCAATAATAATGGAGCGATACCTAGCGGTATTTCACAACTTTGAAAACTCCGATGAAAACCATTAGTGGTATCTTTGGAACCTTACGAATGTGCGATATTAAATATTTACCCTAGAGAGTACAATACTTGTATATAACAACTTAATTAAAAACTTATTTATATTCGTGTCTACGCAATGTTTATTTTAAAACATACACTGTAGAAATTACTAAATTTTAAGAGATGCTGGGTTTCAGGTTATAAATGAATATCTTTCCATTAATAGGCATTTATATATTTTGTACTGCACATTATCTTAATTTAAATACTTTATTTACTCTCTGTAACTATTGTAATTAAACTATTTTCAAATGCGAATATGTTCATGAATAAGTCCTGGACATTTATTACAAGAGAATTCCTAAACAAAGAGTGAATTTGATTTCAGTAAAAAAAATTAGATTTTAAATTTTTTATCAAATTTGTAAAATTGAAGTTTTTTTTAAGGTTTTATAAAAAAATTGGAAATAAAATCTAATGTTTTTTTTTTTTAATTTCCCTGCATAAATCTTTAACAAATATGTCCTTTTCCTTCAATGATTTAAATGTTTCAAAATAAAAGGTTTTTTAGCAGATTTATAAAGGAGTTTGAAACAAAACCTTTATTTACTGCAGGTTTGTTAAATTTTTAATAGAACTAAAATAAAAAACTTTAATATTTATACATAAACCTTTAATTTTACACATTTTATTAAGTTTTCATGTTGACTATCTTTGACGGGTCTTCCCACACCTTTTAATATGCAGATAAATCACTCATAGAACTTATTTATGTTCTAAACAAAAACACATTAATATAATTCTAGACGTAACCAAACTGTAAAAAACAGGTGCTTAAAAATGAGTACATGGACACACTAGTTTTTCTTTGAGTACAATTGTATCGTAAATGAACGATGACGTACTCAAATTTAAGTAATCGTACTTTTGCAAAAATGAGCAGTGTGATTTAATATTGCTAATCTCAGCTTCAGTTTAAGCCATTTTAACAAAGCCACCTGACAAACTTAACATATTTGTTCAGAAGATGATATTCCACATTATTTGATGTCGATTGATTAAAATTTAACTGCGTTATTACAATTCAATTATCTTATTTATCATTCTTTTCGGTACGCAATTTTAACATTACTTCTGTTAATAACTTTTTCACGTCGACCTGGTGGCTTAACGAATAAGGCTCTGGACAGCGGTGCCTGAAGTTCTGGGTTCGATTCCCTGTAAGTCTTGGTTGTAATTGTTGATACTTATTGAAAGTAAGTTATGAAGGCAGCCTATGTAAGCTACCATTTGCTCTTTTTATTCATGTTTATCCATTATACTCATTTTTAATTACATGTCTTTTTCAAAATTTAAACTTATGTATTCGGAGCCATGATAAAACATCGAATGAATTAAAAAATGAGTACATTTTACTTATTTTTGAATAGCTATTTTTAACAATGCAATCCCACAATTCTCACTCCAGAAAGCAACAACATATTACAACCAAAACAAATTGTCCAACCCAGAAACACCGCCAACAAAAGCCAAATATATTTTGTCCCAATTCATTTTCACTATGCATAATCCGCCGAATACTCGGTCGGTTCTGAAAAAGAGATCAACTCAGGATTATTGGCTTCAGCGCCAAGAATTTCATTTCCTTTCACCTTGGAAAAGCAACTTTGGTCTTGATGTATGGGACTCCTGGCTGGAAATAAATCGAGCCCCAGTTGTACTGGCGTGATATCGCCAAATCCTCTGGAAGAGTTATCCTTCTTATTGTAGAGCCGACTCTGCGGGGGCCTCTATCTCAGTATTCATGTTGTGGGCTATCAGGGTGCATGAAGTTATTTATTAGGTGATACTTGGCGGGGACTATTGTATTGGTAAATGAATATTATGTAACAGTTTGAGGAAAAATTACTGTTTAAGTTCTAACATAAACTAATGGGAAAATAATGTTAACCCGGCAGCACGTGTGCTACAGAGTTAAAAATAGGTACTCGAAATGAAGAAAAATGTACTCATTTTTGATTACATTCGATGCTTATCATGGCACCGAAAACTATTGTAATAAGCAAAATGTAATAAAGCAGAACGTAGAAACTCCTTAGTTGGTTTGGTTAAATAACGTCGCACTAGAGCTGCAAATTGGACTATCGGCGACGGTTCGGGGTCTATCTCGAAGGAAAGACCCGGGAACACATACACATTCACACACATATTCATACATGCACCGCGTTACTTCAGAACCGTGGTCAGATGACGAGGAAACACATGAACTGGCACCCAGCGCCTTCAATAGACGTCGAGACTTTGGACCCCGATCAGATTTATCGTGCACCAGTCCCGTATACACGCCGCTAATTTTTTGCGGTGTTCTGGACGACTTTTCTAGTATTTTGTAGAGAAGCTGGAAACCCTCTGATCACAAGATCACTACTTTTTTTTACTTTTCTTCGTGAAGTCCATCGCCTAAGATCGAACCAGGAATCCTCGGATTCCCAGCTGACGCATTTAACCGCTCGGCCACGGAGGCCTCTCAAAAACACCTTAAAATGTATAATTAAATAAAATTGAAAGTGATTAAAACAAAATCACGGACCATGCGGCTGGTTTCTCCGTCAGGGGTTTCGTCAGATGATCGAAACTTGATCGAAACATATACAATATAATAATATATATATATATATATATATATATATATATATATATATATATATATATATATATATATATATATATATATATATATATATATATATATATATATATATATATATATATATATATATATATATATATATATATATATATATATATATATATATATATATATATATAAACGATATATATATAAAAAAATATTGTAACTTGTCCACCCACTTGCCCTATCTGTTCATAATTTAAATAATATAATTTATTTGCTTTAAAAAAATCCAATCTTCCAATATCCATTAGTTCACATGTCAAATACATGTTTCAAAAACTGTTGTTTAAAAAGAAAGACACCGTTGAAAAGAGTTAGTTGTCTGACATACTTTTTGTTACGTAGGCGGATATTACAGACAACTGATATTAAACTCAGCACCGTGTATCCTTGGTAACGAAGCGTGCCTTCCGCAGCTGAGTGGCATTTCACGTAGACGGGAAATCACCTTGTAGCATCGGGTCGGAAACGAATAATAAGAAGTGGATATTAAATTAAAATAACTGGAGACTTGTTATATGTCAAGGGAAAGCTTATCGAAAATTAAATTACTCTCCACCTATTATTTTTAGAAAGGACGACTATAAAATGTGGGTGATTTAATTAATGTGTGAAAAATGAAGAATTCTCGCTTAAGTTCGAAGGATATTAATCTAATTCCTTTTTTGTATGATCGTCAAATGGTGCTCGTGTTATTATAACGAAAATGATGTTATTTTAACGGTAGCAATTTGTACGTTCGTTGTCTAGAAATTTAGAAGGATTGTTTCGTAGTGATAACAATTAAGGATTTATTTTTTTTAATTTTGAAATTGTATTATAATTTTCTAAATTACATAAACTTTGCATGGAATATTTTTGCGCATATTACAGTGTCGGTTTGAAAGTGACATAACTAACAATACGTCTTTGTTTGAGTTACCTAAAAAAATGGATGTAGACCATTGTAAACATTTATCGAAAATGGAAATATACACTGTAAAAATCTTACTTAAAAATGAGTACCTGAACCTATTATTTTTTCTTTGAGTACAACTGCATCGTAAATGAGCGACGATGTACTCAGATTTAAGTTTACTTTCTGAAAATGAGCAGTGTGATTTAATATTGCCAATCTAATCTCAGTTTCTGTTCAAGACATCTTAACAAAGCTACCTGACACACTTAAAATAGTTGTTCAGAAGATGGTTTTCTACATTTTTCTATGTCGATTTTTTAAATGGAAACTGTGTAACTGCAAATCAATTATCTTACTTCAGATTCTTTTGACACACCTTTTTAACATTACTTTTGTTTATAACTTCTTTAAGTTGCAATGATAGTTTAACGGATACGTTCATAGACTTCGGTGCCTGAGGATATGGGTTCGATTCGCGGTAAGTCTTGGTTGATATTTATTGATAGTGATTTATGAAGACAGTTTATGTAGATAAGATACTTCTCTTTTTATTCATTTTTACCCATTGTACTCGTTTTTGAGTAAGTCTTATCCAAAATTGAAACTTATGTAATTGGAGCCTTGATAAGCATCAAATGAACTCAAAATGAGTACTTTTTACTTATTTTTGAGTTTTTTGAAGACAGCTTATGTAGGCAAGCACCTGTTCTTTTTATTCAATTTTACTCGCTGTACTCGTTTCTGAATACATGTCTTGTTCAAAAATGAAACTTATGTATTTGTAGCCATGATAAGCATCGAATGTACTCAAAAATGAGTAATTTGTTTTTTTAGTATAAATTTAAATATTGGAGAGAGCAGTTATGTCGCTTTTAATTGTGTATTCAGTAATGGTCTTAAAAAAAGTGTTTGACATTTGATTTGTATATGAGCACTTTTGAAGCAAATATCTAATATATATTTGTAATTAAAACTTTCTCTAACTGTCGGTAACAAATCAGAATACCCGTGACAATTTTCCACTTCAATTCTTCATTTATGGTAAAGTGGAAAAAAGTTTGAACTCCAAAATAAAAAAAAGAAATCATAAAAGTTATTTTCATTCTTTTGCGAATATTGGATTTTGCGAAATCTGAATTATTCATCGCCGAAATATGAAATAGTCACGTAAAGGCAGTGGTATACAACGTGAAGGTTTAAAACTTCTAGTAAGAGTATAAAATAAGATTAGAGTAAACCTGATGTTTGAAATGATTATTGAAAAAATTTATAAGTCTGATAAGTAGTTTTCTGAATATTAAATGGCTCTGAATACATAAGTTTCAATTTTAAAAATAAAACGTTCCCAAAAATGAGTGTTTGCCTTCATAGGCTGCTTTTATAAATAACTTTAACTTCCATGCTACATTAATAAGTTATAAAACAGAAAACAGTTTAAAAAGGGTGTTCCAAAAGAATGGGAAGTAAGATGATTGAGTTTTAATAACTCAGTTCCTATTCAATTAATCTACACCAAATAATGTAGAAAACCATTTAACCATTTTCTGAACAACTATTTAAAGATTGCCAGGTTTTATTAAGTTCGTTTGAACGAAACGTGAGATTAACAATATTAAATCACATTGTTAATTTTTGAGAAAGTACGAATACTTTTAATTTGATACGTCATCGCTCATTTACGAAGCAATTATACCTAAAGAAAAATGAGTAGATTCGGGTACTTATTTTAAGTATTTTTTTTAAAGCGTGTAAGATCATCAGGAGCGAAAGAGTTAACATATATTTTTAATACTATAATATAAAGCACTTTTAAAATATTTTTGTCTTGTAATTTAAGTGTCAGTTAAAGTTTCGTTGCAATGCTTTAAATATTAACCCTCTGACGCTCATGGACGTGATATCATGTCCAGATATCTCCGGGTTTTCCATCAATGCATTACGTTTTTAAACAAATAAGAATATTCCATTTTACAATATTTTTAAAATTTATTTTATTTAGATATAACTCAAAAGCTATCTGTTTAGAATGGATTAAAATTTCGGTAAAAAACATAAAAGTTCACTTATAGGAAAGAAAAATATTTTGACGTACAAAAAGTGAAAACAACTTTACAATTCAAAAATGGTTTGAGCCTCAGTGGGTATTGCAAGTATATAATAAGAATAGTTTAAACGACTGCACAAATACACCATATATGTAGCATCACATATATGTAATTTGTATGTTGACTTAAAATGGATACTTTTGCTGAATATAAAACACTTTTAAAATATTTTTATCATATAATTTAAATGTCAGTTAAAGTTTCGTTGCAATGCTTTAACTATTAACTCCCTGATGCTATTAGACTTGATATCACGTTTGGAGATCACCGGTTTTCCATCAATGTATCCAGTTTTTGAACTCCAGTTTTTGAACAAGAATAATCCATTTTAAAATATTTTTTTCTATAAATTAAAAGCTATTTCTTTTTAAGGAATTAAAATTTCGGTTAAAATATCAAATTGCACGCCTATTAAAACATATTTAGACTTTCAAGCAATAAAAACCATTTTATAATTGCTAAAACAGCTTGAGCCTCAGTAAGTTAATGCAAGAATATAATAAGTATAGTTCGAACGCCTACACAAACACACATATGTAGTTTGTATTTGACTTCAAATGAATACTTTTGTTGAATATAAAACACTTTTAAAATATTTTTATCATATAATTTAAATGTCAGTTAAAGTTTCGTTGCAATGCTTTAACTATTAACTCCCTAATGCTATTAGACTTAATATCACGTCCAGAGATCACCGGTTTTTCCGCCAATGTATCCAGTTTTTGAACTCCAGTTTTTAAACAAGAATACTATATTTTAAAATATTTTTTATATAAATTAAAAGCTATCTGTTTTTAAGGAATTAAAATATTGGTAAAAATATGAAATTGCTCGCCTATTAAAACATATTTAGACTTTCAGGGAATAAAAACAATTTTATAATTGCAAAAACAACAGCTTGAGCCTCAGTGGGTTAATGTAAGAATATAATAAGTATAGTTCGAACGCCTACACAAACACATATATTTAGTTGTACAATGTATCCAGTTTTTGAACTCATAAGGATACACCATTTTACAATATTAAATAATTTTTTTATATAACTTAAAATCTATCTCTTTATAAGGGATTAAAATTTTGGTATTAACATCAAATTGCACGTCTAGGAAAACATATTTAGGCTTTCAAACAACGAAAAAACTTTTCAATTGCTAAAATACCCAGAGCCTCAGTGGGTTAATACATGAATATAATAAGTACACTTCGAACGCCTACACAAACATACCATTTGTGTAGTTTTACATACATGTAGTTTGTATGTTGACTTTAAATGAAGATATGTAAACTAAATTTGTAGGATTCTAAATTTAAAGGAGTTTGTTTTAATGTGGAATTCAGTTAATGTAAAATTCTAATGAACTTATTAAATTAATTTTCAAAAGCTGTAAATATTATAATTCTGCTACAAAATATGTTAAATAGAATAGTACAAAATTCCTTTTAGCCCGTTGAATCAAAGATCTTTGAACCACTAAGAATCTTTTATACTACACACGAGTAAACATTGTGGAATTCGGTGAGATATTAAATTATAACGTCTAGGGCTTTCGAAATTTGTTAATAGCTAATGAAGAGGGGATACTCCACTAGAGTTACTGAGATGTAAAGTTTGGAATGTAAGCGGGTTTGTTACAAGTTCTTGAACTTATCTTTAAGTTATTCCTTTGAGTGGATATCTATATGTATAATTTTATAGTAATAACTATAATTTATGTATACGGCTATATTTAATAATTAAATTTGTAGAAAGTGTATTCCAAATTCAAATGTTAAAATATTTCTAAAAGTTTTGCTTGCACTTTTGATTACTGGCTTTATAAAATATGTATGCAAGGTATGTAGTTGTATTTTGTGTTTTATTTGTACGAAGTAAGAATTTGTATGGCGTGAGTTAATTAATTTTTTTTTAGAAAATTGCGCTGTTTTGTTTTACAGTTGTCGATTGGTTTGAATATGAAAATGTTTAACGAACTCTGATTGGTTCGGCGAATTCGCGAAGTAAAATATTTACTTGAGCTTTTAAATACTGGTCTAATAAAATTTGTATGCAAGGTATGCTGTTGTAATTTGTGTTTTATTTGTACGAAGTAAGGATTTGTATGGCGTGAGTTTATTATTTATTTTTTTAGAAAATTGCGCTGTTTTATTTTGCAGTTGTCGATTGGTTAGAATATGAAAGTGTTTAACGAACTCTGATTGGTTGTACGATTTTGAGAAATAAAAGATTTACTTGAGCTTTTAATTACTGGTCTAATAAAATATGTATGCAAGGTATGCTGTTGTAAGTTGTGTTTTATTTGTACGAAGTAAGAATTTGTATGGCGTGAGTTTATTAATTTTTTTTTTAGCAAATTGAACTCTTTTGTTTCACAGTTGTCGATTGGTTAGAATATGCAAGTGTTTAACAAACTGTGATTGGTTGTACGATTTTGAAAAATAAAAGATTTTCTTGCGCTTTTAATTACTGGTCTAATAAAATATGTATGCAAGGTATGCTGTTGTAATTTAGGTGTTATTTGTAAAAAGTACAAAATTGTTATTTCAAAAGTATGGCGTGAGTTTATTTTCAATGTTTTTAGAAAATGTGTCAGCTAATATTTTGTATAAAAATATTGTGCCTTTCGAAATGGTGATTAAAATAAAAAAATGTATATGGTATTAATATTACAATTCATTGATCTCAGTATTTATCAGGTTCATGTTATAAGCTTATATTTTGCGGAATCACACTCTTAAAATATAAATTAAGAATTTAATATATTTTGTTTTTAATAACTACAAAATTATTCTTGTTACAAACACTATTTTAATTTATTAACATTAAAAGTGAAAAACTTCAATAGATAAGTTTCTTTTCAATAAAAAGAGGCAATATTGGATACACAACCGTAGTATGTTTCGTGATAAGTCTTATGCGTGTTGAAGAGGGTGTCTGTATACTATTAGGCTGATATGTCGGAGTTGGAGAGGAATTCTCGCCAAGGCGATTAACTTCTAAATGTGGACTGTAAAGCTTTGTTTATCTTTCTCCGTCAACGATTGCGCGCGCATTTCGAAAAATCTCGTATCTGCTTTCTAGGCGCAATACGATTCAAAAATTGTTAACGGTTGTCGATTGGTTAGAATATGCAAATGTTTAACAAACTGTACTTGATTGTACATATTCGCGAAATATTCAGTTGATTTTTTCTGGAAAAGTATGTGGATTCGGAGATTTGTAAATTATGCGGTTGTTTTAAACGATTTTAAACTTAGTAAATATTTCTTATAATTTTGGCACGATGTTAAGACAACTAGGGAAATACATAACAATTCAAAAATAATTTTATTTAGAACATTTGGATATTGGTTAATCGTTAATTTGTGCACTTAAAATATTATTTAATGCGGTAATATTTTAGAATTTTGAAAGATTGTTTAAACTTCATGTTGTATGGGCTATTATTTTAACATTACTGTGTATTTAGGAAATATTGTGAAAATATTTATTAATATATTGAAGTTAAATACCCTTAACTTTCTGAGTGTAGCAAATGTTTCAAAAATGTATTTGACCTATATAAATATTGATAGAATTTTTCTGAGGAGAGACCGCGAATCCGCATTACTGTTTTCTGAGGGTGTGTTAAGGCAACATTTTGCAATAACTACCATTCAGTTTTCCCACGCAAGTTCCTTTCTCTGTTGCCAAGAAGTTCCACAATGTCCTATTCTGAGCCCCACAAAAGGATTAGATTTTAGAAGACTTCGAGGCCATAAAGTAACGTATGTGGCACTTTCGTTTCACCGGCTTCCAATCGCCGGCTTGAGAGAGACGAATTCTAGAATCACGGTCAATAAGAATAGACCCTTACCCAAAGTGACCAATTGGACAGTTACGGATAAACTCAAGGGTGGATCCTTCATCCCCCCCCCACCCTACAAAGCTCTGCGCTACGCATTTAATAAATTTGTACAATTGATGAACGTCTGATCGATGTTTTATGAGCATAATTAAGATAGAGGTGTTCAGAATTTTATGCCATCAAACCAACAAGAAATATCACGTTCTTTTCTCACAGATATTTTAATTGGTAAGTCACAACGGAATGGTTATAACCTTTTTTATTTACGATTGCATTAATAGTAATATTAAATATTAAATGTTATGTACAATTTATGTTATCCCAGCTTACATTTACAAACAGGGATCTTTAATTGTTGAATCAATAAAGAAAATACATCTATTTAAGTTTTAAAATAAATATATGAAAACAAAAAAACTCAAAAGTTATATTACCTCAACCCCGAAACTCTGCACATACCCCATATATAAATTTAAGTTCATCTCAAATAAAAAAATACACTTCAAGTAGAATAGACCCTTACCCAAAGTCACCAATTGGACAGTTACGGATATATTCAAGGGCGGATCCTTCCCCCCGCCCTACAAAGTTCTGCGCTACACATTTAATAAATTTGTACAATTGATGAACTTCTGATCGATGTTATTTTAGCATAATTAAGTTAGAGGTGTTCAACATTTTATGCTATCAAACCAACAAGAACAACCACGTTCTGGATATTTTAATTGGTAAGTCACAACGGAATGATTACAACCATTTTATTTACGATTGCACTAATAGTAATATTAAGGGGACTCGGTACCCCAAAATCGATGAAAATGTCAAAAAAAAATTATTGGTTTAAAATAACGCTTCAACCTTCTAGCATGTTTTCCCAAAGTTTCAAAACGATTGAATAAATATTCTACATATTATGAACGTTTTCTTCACTCCTTATCCAATGTGTTACATAGAGAAAGTCATAAACCTAATGTAAAAATGGGTATATCTAAGCAAAATAATGTCAATGTATCAAAGGATTGCTTCTACAGGACTGTTATAAAGATGTGTTACCTGCCAAACGCAAAATGCCAACGAAATTGTACACATCGTCAACTAGTTCAGGTATCCCACAGATACATTTGTAAAGAAAACGCGAGTCAGTGTTTTTTTGTCAAATTTTGTATGTGAATACAACTAAGAATTATACATACTATGTAAAAGTCTTCAAAATATTTAGGGTCAGACGGGAAATTAATTTACTGAAACTCTGTGTGTGATTTGATTTGCCCAAAAGACAATAGAGGAAAAGTGGGCGTACTGCAAAATCTCTTATTTTGCAATACGCCGCCTTATCAGGGATTTTGCACTCAAACTTGTAAATATTGCAATGCATAAAGAAAAAAAGTAATTTAAGAATAAATAACGAGTCACTTATGCTGTAGGGTGCTTTAATTTTACAGTGAGTGTCATGTATAAAACCACTAAAAAATTTTCAGTTTTTCCTGCATTACACTCAACATTAAAGCAAATTATATAAATATCTGCAGTCAATTTTTGTTTCATAATGTTCAATAGTTAGTGGTTTGCCAAAAATGTATTACAAGAATGAAAATTTGCTTGAAAGTGAGTGATTTTATTGTGTTTTTAGAAATTTTACATGAATTGAATACTGAAAGTGACATTTTTATTTAAAGTTGTAGCAAAATAAAATAATTATTATTTGTTAATAATTTTGCATAATTTGTAGGATATATATACGTTATTTATGTGAAAAATATTTGAGTTAATTGGGACATTTATAATAAATTATTTTCAATACTGAAATCTTTAAATGCATTTATCTCAGCTTGCTGTTTTCGTGAACATACACACCTACTTAAAATACTAAAACTCAAACAAATATGTATGAATTATTTTGAAATTTTTTGAACCTGTACACAAGAGTATATTGAATAGAAATAGGGATGGAATTAGAAAAATATTAAAAACAATTTATTTAAAAAAATAAAATGTTTAAGAATTAGAGTTTTTTGGAAGAAAATGGCCGATTTTTCACTAATTTTTTTTTTCTCCTAAACTAAAATACTTATGCAAAATCCGATCCCTAAAGTTATTAAGCATAAATCAATACAGTTTACAAAAAAAATCGATGCAAAAAAATGAAATCTGAAGAAGAAGAAGCATTTTGAAAAAGGCCTTAAATCTTCAAAAAATTTAACAAAAATTAAATTTTTGAAAAAGTTTGAAGAAATTTCAAATTTTTTTTCTTCTAAATCTTCTTTACTGAATAGTTTACATGTAGTCATCACAAAAATATTTTATTTTTTATCAAATTATAGAAAATAATTTTTGGGGTACCAAGTCCCCTTAAATATTAAATGTTATGTACAATTTATGTTATCCCAGCTTAGATTTACAAACAGGGATCTTTAATAGTTGAATCAATAAAGAAAATACATCTATTTAAGTTTTAATAAAAGTCTATGAAAACAAAAAACTCAAAAGTTATATTACCTCACCTCAAAACTCTGCACATACCCCATACATAAATTTAAGTTCATCTCAAATGAAAAAATACACTTCAATTCAAGTTTAACTACAGCATCAGACACGCATAACTCATCATCATTATTCGAACGAATGACACACTGAGCCCATAAACTACTTTCCGACATCATGTCGGATTTAAACAATGAAGTTGGATTCCTCTCAATTAATTAGCCTCATACTGAATTAATGAACTACAAGGGCTACCAAAGTTTGAGCCCCTGTTTCCTATGGCGGCGTGTTTGTCTGTGTTTGGACACATGAAAACGAACACGGAGCTTTGTAAATAATGGTAATTCTAAACGAGGATTGAGTTCACAGTATGTAATCAATCAAGGATTCTGCACGTCTTTTACTATGGTATTATGGAGATTCATTCTTAGAAGAGTTGGGGTATGTTGAGTAATTTGAATTGAGTTTGATTTTCTACTCCCTTCTGGATTTGAAGGACTCTTGACACACATATAGAAAGTTGATGTATAAATTTCCTTCAAATCTATGAATAATTGATTTTGAATATATTTTAAGGTTCGATTTTAGTGTTAGGTAAATGGAAGCTAGTGTAACGCATTGATCAAGGTTTTGAAAATAAAGTTTAAGGAATTTTGCAAACCTGAAATTTGTAATATTTATGAAATTTTCTTAATTTGTTAGAAATCAATGAATGAGAAACATTGCCAATCTTGATATACAGCCGCGGAAAAAAAAACGAATCACCGATGATTATTTCGTTAGTTTTTATAGTAGAGCTAAACTTAATATACCATGTTGTAGGGAATAAAGTCTACTACACATTGATATACAAAAAATTTGCTTAGGGGACTATCTTCATACTCGAATCCGCACCAACTTTAAAATTTTCAATAGCAATACCCAATTTTGATTCAATATTTAGAATCTACGACAAAATTTATCGTTGAATATCAATTTGCAAGTCATTTGGGTAAGTAGTTTTTTAATTATGAATATCGAAAGTTTAGAACTCGTAATGTTAAATGAATTTCTTAAACTTTTAATCATATCTTTCGAAATAATAATTTTATTAAGCTGATATTTTTTTCTGTGTTACTTCTAAACAACCCAAACAAAATACACTAACTTTCATTACTTATATGTATATTTTTTAATTTTATTTAAATTAGGATATTAATATTCATAAAATTTATGAATAGCAACCATGCTATATTTTGATAATGATGGATTCAGAAAAACGTTTTATATGCATATCTAAAATTTCATGATTTTCCTCTTTGTAGTTTTTTGGCTATATTAAAATGAGCATCAAATGATCATTTAAGGGGTCATACACAAATTTAAAATATGCAGAACTTAACAGAAATCTACTAATTTTGAGAATTAAAAGCGCTGTGATCGTGTTGGCATAAAATTCTAAATTCTTATATAAAGGCAAGGGGTATAGGGAGTGGGGGAATGAATGATCACGGAAAAAGAAGAACCACGGCTAACGCCAAAACATTTTCTACCTGCATCCTTCATTTCGAAGTCTCACTAATACTTTGTCCAATGTGGAAGTAGCCCCTCAAATAAGATAGATACATATCGTCTAATATCTCTGCATATAAATGTAGGAAATTAACGAAAATTTATATTTAGATTATCTTGAGGGCGCGGAACATTTCTGCGCTATCAAAAGTAGGTGTTGCTATTGAAAATTTTAAAGTTGGTGCGGATTCGAGTGTGAAGATTGTCCCCTATGCAAATTTTTGTATATCAATGTAGAGTAGACTTTATTCCCTACAAAATGGTATATTAAGTTAAGCTCTACTATAAAAACTAACGAAATAATCATCGGTGGTTCGTTTTTTTTTCCGCGGCTGTACACTGTTAAAAATTATTACAACCTTGCACCAAAATTTGGTGTCCAATTAGCTGCAACCAATACGATGCTACCACTGATACCATTTAGTGGTGAAACGTTACTCCAAAACTCATAACGTTGCATAAAACTCAAAATTTGAGTTTAATTAGTATTTTAGTAATAGTACTTTTGTGTCGAATCTGGCAGCCATAGATCACAATTATTTTATTTTCCTTTGCCAGTTGGACCGATCAGCATCTAGTTATAAATCCTCTGATTCATAGCTGCATGGATTTATTCATTGGGCCAAGGTAGCACTTGTTTCAACGTTGTCTTTTTCGGTTGTGATTCCTCGACTAGTTGATGTAGGGACAGCGAACATTTCGGTTGCAGTTTCGGTTCCAATTATCGGTAAAACCTCCGTTTTTTTCCTGTAAATGATTTTTGTTTAACATAAATTCCACCATGGTGTATTTAGAAGCAGACCTCTGTTTTGCACCAAGATATGGTACATCGTTGAACTGAAAATTTTAACAGTGTTATTCTGTTATATTGTTTTTAACAAGATATACATAATTTTTTTTAATTTTATTAATTTTAAAATAATGTTTGAAATATTTTTTTAAAAAATAATTTGTTCTGTATTTAGTTAACAAATATTAAAGATTTAAATGTATGTTTCGTTTAATATTGAAAAGCTGTTTGAAATAAAAATGAGGAAAATGCAAGATTAGTACAGCATATGATATATTTTATAATAGAAATTCATTAAACATTTTTCCGAATTTAAATGAAACTAACTATTCTGGAAACAATAGACCTCACTAACAAAATAAGTAAATAAATAAAAGGTATATGTTGATTTAATGACTTCAAGGAATATTTATGCAAAATTTGAAATAAAATCTAATGATGTGTGTGGTGGTTAACTGAGTAACAAACATGTCTACAGGTCTATTTAAAACAAAGAACAGAACTTGCTGTCGCTCGGTCAATAGTCATAATATAATAATACATCAAAAGATAAATGTGAACTGCGCATGTGTGTAATATTTTAATTTAAATACTTAACTTTTAAGCGATTGAAAAAATCCATAAAAATCAGCTTAAATAATAAATGTCACATGCTAGGCTTTTAATTTTCTCTGCATATAAAAATTATCTTTACACGTGTAAAGAAAATTTTAAAAAATTTAAATTATTTTCTTATTATTATTTTACTAATTAAAATTGACT
This sequence comes from Troglohyphantes excavatus, assembly GCA_963932185.1. Taxonomy (NCBI): domain Eukaryota; kingdom Metazoa; phylum Arthropoda; class Arachnida; order Araneae; family Linyphiidae; genus Troglohyphantes; species Troglohyphantes excavatus. The sequence continues at coordinate 32,825,843 of OZ010666.1, read as the reverse complement.
TACAAAATAGTTTAAAACTTTATTCAGACTATTGCAATAAAAATAATTTATTAAAAAATAATTCATTAAATTTGACTTTTTTTAACTGATTTTATTGTGTATTAATTAAAAGATTAAACATGATTAAAAATTTCCTAGAAATTAATAAAAATGTATTTAGAAAATATTTTTTATATAAGTAAATAAAGAAAAAGAAATAATTTAATTAAGTTGTGTAGTTTATCCTACTATATTTCTAATTTATGTAAAATAAATAAAAGTATATGTCGATGATATTGGTGATTTTTTTATTTGGACATTAAAGACAATACAAGTAAATATTTTTTACTAAATGAACATTACATATATATATTTTTTAATTAAATTTCAGAATTAGTTATGAATTTACTGTTCCAATGTCTAGTTTTAAATTAATTTCACAAAAAGTTTTAGTTAATTATAAAATAATTATTTAATATATATATAAGTATAAAAAACGCTCACTGCATCTTCAAATATCTAAACATATGAAATAAAAACTTATAGACTTTACTAATTATAATTAAAAAATTTGACGAATTTAATAATTTTAGTATGGTGACATTTGAAAATGTTGACCTGTTTAGGTGTACGCGAAAATAGTATTAGTAATGGCGGAAAACACCCAAATTTAAAAAAATGCAATAAGTAAAATATAAAATAAAAACCAATAAGTATTTTCAATTGCCATCGTTTGATTAACATAACAGCTTACCTAACGTTACTGCCTACCAAACTGCTAACATTAACTGAATAACGAACTGCTAACATTTCTGAATAACGAACTGCTAACATTTCTGAATAAGAAACTGTTAACGTTTCTGAATAACGAACTGCTAACATTTTTGAATAAGAAACTGCTAACATTTCTGAATAAGAAACTGCTAACATTTCTGAATAACGAACTGCTAATATTTCTGAATAAGAAACTGCTAAAATTTTTTAATAACGAACTGCTAACATTTCTGAATAACGAACTGCTAACATTTCTGAATTAGGAACTGGTAACACTTCTGAATAACAAACTGCTAACATTTCAGAATAAGAAACTGCTAAAATATTTGAATAACGAACTGCTAACATTTCTGAATAATGAACTGCTAACATTTCTGCAGAACAAACTGCTAACATTTTTTAATAACAAACTGTTAACATTTCTGAATAACGAATTGCTAACATTTCTGAATAACAAACTGCTAACATTTATAAATAAGAAAATGCTAAAATTTTTGAATAACGAACTGGTAACATTTCTGAATAACCAACAGTTAACATTAATGACTAACAAAAATACAAAAAAATTGTGTAGAAGGATGGGTGAGAAGGCTTATGAGAGAATAGGATACTCAAAAATTAAAAGTTTTAGAAAGGTCTCTGTCAGAGAAAAAAGGTTGAGAACTACTGCTCTAATACAATTATAAACTACTATGTTTATTTGTTAGTATGTAGTTAAAGGGTCCATTTTTGTTATTTTTATTAAAACATTACATATATATATTAATACTATTGTTAAATATAAATGAACTGCTGATATATAAAAAAATCAGTTGAATTTATAATACATAAACTAATATTAGACGATAATTTTTTATATCGCGGGAAGTAATAGTAAATTGTTTGCAGTGAATTGAATCAATTAACTTAGAAACTAATAACAAACTTTTTTTCGTAGTTTTATTTAAATTATATTTAAAACAAAAATAACTTTAAATAATTTAAATTACATTATACTTTTGGGTAACATTATTAAATATTTTAGCAGAATTTCAAATATTGTATTACTCAATATAAAATAAATAATATTGATAATTTTTAATTTCAATTTTATATTAAAGAAAATATAAAACAATTTATTTAGTTTGAAATAAAGAACTATTTTATCTAAACAATATTAATATAATTTTATATTTATATATATTTTTAAAATTTAAATTTTTATACAAATCTAAAATAATATTAAAATATAAATACAAATTATTAGTATGTTTAATTACAGTTAATCTCATTAAATTTTAGATTCACAATATCTTTTATTAAACAAATAACATGTACAAAGTCAGCATTTATAAAAACCCATTTTGAATCTATAAATTTAATTCTATAAAATTGTAAAAATAACATTTCTATAAAAAAATTTCATATAAATAAGAAATGCTTTCTTTAGGTTGGTCGTGGTCATTGATAAATGAAAATTAGTAATAAACGGATGTAATTTTCTATTTTTAATTTCAATTATTTTATTTGCTGTAATATTTGCAATATTTTGTTTAAAACAATATTTTGATATTTTCAGGGATCTACGAAGATGTTTTGAAAATATTAAATAAACGGGTTTTAAAATCAAAGTAAGTTGCAATGTTTTATTTATCAGAATTATAAAATAAATACTATTTTGAGACTTTATTAATTGTGAATTTATTTAAATAATTATAATTGTTAACAAAAGCAATGAATACTGCTATTCCGAGACCTATATCTGAATGCTAATGCAAGTCTTAATACATAACTTATTCATGATGGTAATAATTAATATTTTTTTGTTTGTTTGAATTGTTTGTTGTTTGGAATTGTTTGTAGGTTGAAATACTTCATGAGTTTGTTCGTATTTTTTGTTTGATATGTTTATTGGTTGATACGTTTATATGTTGATATGTTTTTGTGGTTGATATGTTTTTGTGGTTGATATGTTTTTGTGGTTGATATGTTTTTGTGGTTGATATGTTTTTTGGTTAATACATGTTTGTTGATATTTTTTGGTTGATATGTTTATTAGTTACTGCATTTGTTGGTTTATAAGTTTGTTGATTAATATATCTGTTGATTGACATGTTTGTTAATTGATATGTATTTTGTTGATATGTTTTTGTACACGGCAAGGCAGCTTACGACACGTGTTTTATTCATTTGTCTATGCTCTAAAAGTACACAAATGTCGGTTTTATTCATACTATTTCGACTATTATACACCAATATTTGACTCAAGCATTTGCTTTATTTCTACATTATAATATGTAAGGTAATTGATGTTTAAAAGGTAAAATAACATTTCCACGACACATATATACTTAAAATAGGAAGCTTAATTTATCAATGCAATTAGAACTGAAATATCAAAAATCTGCAATGTCAAATATTTGAAAACGTTATACCAACAACTAAATTAACATATTGAAACTTTATTCAAAATAAATTACATTATTTTTATTTATTAAAACAGGAAACTTCTAGGACGCAAATCAAAAATTACAAAACCTTTCACAGGAAAAATTCTTATAGATCCCATTTAAGCCAAAGTTTTCTCTTTATTTAGTTTAGATATAAAATACGACGACATAACGCCTTTAATCTGCTGTTGAATTAAATAAAAAAACTTTTCTCATTTATTTTAAACTTTTGCATAATTTGTATTTTTCTTAGAAATACAACTTTTCGAAAACAGAAAGCAGTTTGAAAGAGTATTTTTTCTTTTCTTTTGGGAGTTCAATTAAATAGTAATAAAAATATGAAAACAGTGCTAAATTTTTTTCATAAAGTTCCTGAAACATGTAAATGCTTTAAAATAAAAGTGCTTGTTTAAGTATTAAATTGGAATGTCAGTTAAGTCTTATTAAAATGTGGTATCAAACTAGAAAACATTTTAATAAAAAATATTTAAAAAAAAACGTGTATATTTTTTAATAGTAAAACAAAGAATAAAAAGATATAAAAATTGACGTAATCTTGACATGTTTGAGAAGCAAAAGAGTTCCTCAGAAGAAATAGTAATAATGCACTTAATATAAGATTAATAAGAGAACGTAAAACAAGTTAAAGTTGCTTCAGTAAGTTAGATCTATTACAATTTTTTATCAATAACTATTGCAATTCAGTAAGCATGGAAATTTGAAATTGTTAAAGTTTCATTGACGACATTGTTAAGTTTGTGATTAATACAAAAATAGGAGTCAAGTTGTATGTGCAAGAGATTCTTAGTTTACACAGTCTGTTTCTTTTACCCATTTTTATTTTACGTACTTTTACTGTTCAGAACTCAAAATTTGTAGCGCAATTTAACCAATTGCTGTAAATGTCACAGAAACTTAAATTTAATGCGTACCAAGTAAAAACTTAATATATCAACTTAATGACAATATAGTATTTCTACATAAATATTAAAAATTAATATGGTAATGTGTGGGAAAATGTGCCTTGGGGTAAAATAGTTTTTTATATTAAATATTGAATTACTCAATCTTAAACTTATGTTTTGATATTGTTTCTGTTGTTAATTTACTTCGTCCATTGTGGAGCTCACTCAAAGAAATTAAGGTAAAAGTTAACTAATAATATTTTTTTAATGATTAACGTAACAACGACAACGGTACATTTCAAACTATACAAGGATATGTATTGTATAATCTGATGAGTGCGAATAATAAGAGGCCGAGTGATACAGATTCGCACAATAAATGTGAATATAAAACAATAAGATTACAATTACACAGTACCGTTACAGATGACAATTTTCATGAGCCTGCAAAAAGATTTACCAACCAGGTCACTGGTTGTCGAAAAACCGACACAACTGCAAAGATTTTTTTTTTCATGAAGACACTTTAAATGTAAAAAAATATGATCCGATTAGTATAAAAAGTTGATAAAAAAGTATTTTTCCATAAAAACACTTGAAAGAACATCAGTTCTTTCCTGCACATTATAGATAAACGGTAAACTACAGGCCCGTAACTGAAGCAATTAAAAGAACTGTATACAAAAACTCGGCATAGTTTTTCATAGAATAAAACAATGTTATACATTAATCAAGTTAATAAAAAAGCTTATTCTTAAGCGGCTTTAAATAATTAATTAAATTATTTGATCCATTAATTTATTATTTATTTTAACGGATAAAAATATCCTTTCTCCTTTAACCCTTTCCGTCCCAAGAGGGGAGTATTTTCATGTTCCCAAAACCCCATGCTTTCGCGAGTGAAGAAGAGCTGGAATGGACTCGTCCACATCTCTCTGGGCTTTTGCTTCCCCCCTCAGGTGAACGCGGACAGGGTGGGGGGTCGAAGGTGCTCTGAAAAAGACCATTACTCTCTGTCGGAGGGGGGGTTTCGACCCTTCCCTCGCGAGAATCAAACAATGGCGCGTTGCTCCTTTCCAGAACATAATCGCGAAACATAGTTTTAGAATATATTTGATAGTTATAAATACATATTTCTTCTGGAAAAATTTAGATATATATCAGTTATAATGTACAACTACTATATAATGACACGTTATTTCGTAAAAATATGAACTGGGTTCTAGAAGCCACAAATCAAAAGAATGGAAAATATGTTTGGTTTGGTTAATTAACGTCGCACTAAAGCTGCACAGTGGCCATAGTCAGAAGACAAGGACAACACCTGAGCTGGCATCCGATGCAATCTCAATAGGCGTCAGGACATTGGACCCCGATCAGATTTATCGCACACCAGTCCCGTATGCACGCCAGTATAATTTGTTAGATATTCTGGATGACTTCCTAGTATTTTTGTAGCGAAGCTAGCAGCCCTTCGATCGCAAGATCACTACATTTTAATTTTTATTTGTGAAGTCCATCAGTCGGGTTCGAACTCGCACTCCTCTGATTACCAGCTGAACGCTTTTATCCACTGGGTAATCTAGGGCCCTGAGAAATGAGTGTTGGAGTGATACGAAGTGAATTTGTTGCCTATTTTTTTTTCCTTTTCATACATCTTTGGAACAATATCTGATATTTATTACAAACTTCATTAGCCAAACGCCTTTATCCACTAGGTAACTGGGGAACCCTGAAAGTATCTTAAAATAAGTAGAAAAAAAAGTATATATAACATTATCTAAATATAAATTTATTCCATAGGCATATTCTGCCCACGATATTTTGAAAAATTTGTTCAACTTTCTTTAAGTTTATCTCTTATATTAAAAGTTAAGAGTCATAACTCCCCCCCCCCCCCCCCCACACACACACCAAATAAAAAAAATTGAAAATTTTATGCCACTGTTTTGTTCTATTTGTTCTGCAGACTTAAATTTCAACTAACATTTTCTCTACAGGGAAATAATTACCACTATTAAGTATTTATTTTATTTTACTGGAATATTTATATTGAAATTTTAATAAAAACTCAAGAAGAATTTTAAAAGATCAGTAGAAAAATTTGACATTTTACAATTAAATTGCAATTTTACATGTAAAATCTTTCCTCTGATATGCATTTAAAAAATATTTTTAGACTAATTAATAAAGTGTAAGCGAAATTCATTTTAAAAAATGCATTATCTATTATATTTGTATTATGTACAAAATAATTTCATACAACCTTAAATTAATATTTATTTTATATGAAAACTGTCACAAAAAATATAATAATATAACCAACAAATCAAAAATTTTTTTATTGTACTTTTGAGTTGTACTGAACATTCGCGGGAGTAAGAAATGAATAACCATACTATCAATTTGTAACTTAAGAATTGTTATAAGATTTATTTTCGGCTCATTAGAAATTTTGATGAAATGGATTTTTTAATAATAGGTTTAGGAATAAGTTTTTAGGACTCTCATCTTCTGTTCATTTGAAAAATCTTTTTAAATATATTAGTTATATGTTTAATTTATAATAGAACTTTTAAATTTACATCTCAAACTTAATCACCGAACAAAGAAAAGAAAATATAGTAATAACAAAAACGTTCGAATAACATAATCACAATGAAAATGTATTAACATTAAAAAATAGTTATATAAAAATATAAATCTTATGTTTCAGAAGTTATAATTGTTAAGAATATTAAAAATAGCATATACCTTTTAGAAAATAGCAGAGAAAAGTTTATAGAAGGGATTTGTAATTTATTCCAATATTTGTATATGTTTGTAGTAAATAAGAACATACAAAAGTTCGTTTTTGCTGTATACAATATGCCAGTAAGACGTAGTAAACATAGACAACAAATTACGTTAAGGCGTGTTACTATTATGAACAGTACGATGGAATATCTGAGCACTGGAAGAGAGGCTATTTCATTTCAAAAGAAGGTCCATACAAGGAAATAAACAAATTATTAACACTGATACTTAACGACAAAATATCACTCATTGTAAGACATATGGAACATATAATTTATTCTAGTAAACTCCATTAAATATTCTAACAAAAGCTGAATCCGTGACAAAATGAAAAGTTTTGCGCACACACCTTTGTGAAGACATGCGTTTAAAACGAGCCATATTGATAGTATAAGAAAAAGGGTTTAAAACGTCCAAATCATTAGTATCGAAATTTCATTTCGGCGAACAGACATAGAAAGCACCACCTGCCCTCTTCAGGTGACCTGCCCCGCCCATGTGTCCAAACGGGGAACCAGTGAATAGCGCACCTGTCGGTAACGTCCCATTAACGCGCTCCCGTCTTACTTACAAAGGAAGCAGGGAAACGGAGAAAAGGTGAAAAATATTCCTCACACCCCTTCTGAGACCCCGACCCGACCGAATCCGGTCGGGTTGGGGTTTTCACCACAGGTCGAGTTTGGTCGGGCTTGGGACTTATCAGGTTAAAAGAATTTTTTAATGGATAGTGATTTTTTTCCTATATAATGATATTTTTATAGGCCTTTTTTAATTGAGGATTGAAGGTATGGCAAAAATAACTTAATGGTAGCAATGTTTAATTTTTATAATTACAATTATTTTAAAACACGCAATTTACTTTACCTTCTGTATCTATATAAAATACATGAATGTAGCAGATCGTTTTATCGTTTTTCTTACTTTCGATTTTTAAATTCGTTTATCTTATTGCATCCACAAAAATATGAAAAATCTTTTTCTTTATACAAAGCTCTCTAAATTACATATTTTGTATGAATTTTTGTAATTTATGTGTGAAACTGAATTGATTACAAACATTTTACTTACACAAAAAGCAAAAGTAGTTATTTGTAAAATTTATTTTACGCTTGTTAGAATCTATTTTCTGTTAGAGGGACACACAAATCAAATTTAGATTACAATATTATTTATTCTATATTGAACAAAATGTTGTGTTTACAAATTAATGAATATAATTATATTATATTATATTATATTATATTATATTATATTATATTATATTATATTATATTATATTATATTATATTATATTATATTATATTATATTATATTATATTATATTATATTATACTATATTATATTATATTATATTATATTATATTATATTATATTATATTATATTATATTATATTATATTATATTATATTATATTATATTATATTATATTATATTATATTATATTATATTATATTATATTATATTATATTATTTTATATTATATTATATTATATTATATTATATTATATTATATTATATTATATTATATTATATTATATTATATTATATTATATTATATTATATTATATTATATTATATTATATTATATTATATTATATTATATTATATTATATTATATTATATTATATTACGTTGTTAACCCTGTTTGTAGTCAATAGTTGTGCCTAAAGAATTTTTTCACATTTTTATCAATTTAATTTTTTGATTAACAGCATTTTAAAATATTTTTTTGAACTGTACAGTAACTTTAAGCTAAACATAAAAAAGGTCATTTCAAAAATATTCTATTAACTATTCAAATCGAAAAAAAACAAAAGCTTAGAAATATTTCAATTTTTTTTTAGATATTAAAGTTTTATTTCGTGTTTTATTTTTCTTCTAAATTGTCTTAACATATCAAGACAAAAAACATTGAAACAAATGTACTTGTTTTGTTTAATTTTGTTTGGTTAACCAATAATAGTATTTAGATTAAAGATTATATAAGGTTGTTTGGTACTATGTAATTTAATTAAAAATATTTAGAATTAAAAAAAAATATTACTTTAAATCTTTTCTAGACATAGTGAAAGCAATTTAAATATTTGGAGACCATGAAGGTAGTTTTACAAATTTAATTTATAACGAAGACTAATAAATAAAACATTTCAATGAAGAGTAAACGAAAACTATTGTAAAAAGATTAAAATGTTTTCACGCTTGTTTGAATAATATTGTTTTTGCGCTAATATCTGATGTATATTTGTTTAATCAATTAGAATAAACATAAAGATTTTTAAGTAAACGAAAAATTTAATTGAAATTATGTTGCTACGATACCTTTATGTTTTATTAAATTTAACAATATTTAATAACAAAAATGTACTTATGTTGATTATTTAAAATAATCATTAAAATTTAATATTCAGGCACGAAATTATTAGTATAACATCCTCTTCAATACAATATTCTTTGAAGATATAAAATTATTTCCTGAAATTTTCACACAAAAGCTTTATCAACTATAAATGCTTTAAAATATCATGATTTTTTTTTATTAAATCTAAAATCAAATATAGTTTATTAAAATATTTATTATATTATGACAAACATGATAAAAGAATTTTATATGTTCAAATTGATAGGATTTAAAATTTATGAGGTTTACAGGTTTTTAACACCAATAATTATTTTGTCACAATACGCATTTACTTCTAAAACTGAAATGTTTATTTTTTTATGCATTACATGGATATCTATACTATTTATTTTGCCATCTTTGTTTTCATCATTCATGTTGTTTGAAAAACCTGTCACTCTAATTAGACCTTCAAAGCACCCTTTCTAAAATGTTTTACGTTAAAACTACACCTAATAAAGTTAAAAAAACAACAAATTTAATGACATCGCATATAATGTAGTTACTGTTACCGCTTCGCCAAACTGACAGGGAAAAAAAAGCTTAATGCGTTGTCGATCTATAAAAACTCTGAACACTGATACGAAAAATACATCTAAGATAGTAAATTTTTTTCCCCCGATGCCTTTAAAGTGTCAACTGTAACTTGTTTTACTTTGAGTGCGGTCGAATCGAATGATATTTTGAAAGTGAGTTATCGTTTTTTTTATAACGTCAAAAAGAACTTCTATTCCTTTAGAACTTTAATTGCTATACTTTATCAGCATGTTCTTTTAGCTTTTTGGTATAACTAAACTAGTGTATTCATTAAAGTTGTTAAGTTTAAGTCACTTTTTTAAGCTATTTAAGCGTAGTAAAGTTTTTGTATACGATATGTGTATAGCTAGTTTGTTATAAATAATCATAATCTATTATATTGAATGTTATTTGGAACGTTGAAAAAAAGTTTTTCCAAAGTTTATCAACATTATATTTCCATACATTCATCATATATTTTTTATGAAATAGCTAAACTTTTTTAAACAAGTTGATAGAACACAAAAAGGGAGTATAAGGGAGTAAAATAATAGTATTAAATATTATAATGATTAAAATAAACAAGACCGAGGAATTAAAAAAAATCGTTAGTTTACACTAACTTTAATTACAAAATTTTAAACATAAAATATTATCCATTCTTGTAAGATCCAAGGGCAGAACTAATGGTTACGAAACTTGACAGCTCAAGGTTCTCATCTCCTGGAGGTACCTCCAGGAACAGTCAAAGTTTTAGTGCTTTAGAGGGCATATGACGGGGTCTTCAGCGTTTTGTGGGTCGTTGAAATAACGTTGCACTAGATCTTCACAGAGGGTTATAGGCAACGATTGATAGTCTACCTTAAAGGAAACACGTTGGAACACTGTCTAAATATTTGAACCATATCCAGATGGCGATGACAACACCTGAGTGTGACATCCGACGCAGCTTCAATAGGCATCAAAAGATCGAAGCACGATCAGATTTAGCCTGCACCAGCCTTTTATACACGTTAATGATTTTGGGTCGCGGACGAAACAATTTGACACTCATGCGTTTATAGAATCGCTATACCCCTCTTGGGGATTGAACCGGCACCCATTGGATGCTTGTCCGAGCCCTTTACCTTTTGGATACCACAAGCACAGTAGACGGGGTACTGAAGTCGGAATGTACAGGTTACTATACTGTTAAAAATTATTACGACCTAGCACCAACATTTGGTACCCATTTAGCTGAAACCATTATTTGGTGCTTAGTTTCACCATTTTTATGCCTGCCACGGATGCCATTTAAGTGAAAAGTTGCACCAAAATAGCTACCCCCATTAAAATTTAGTTTAAATCAAATATTCTCATATTTTACCCTCCGATCACAAGATCAATACTTTTTTTCTTCATCACCGCACGGGTTCGAAATACTAATCCTCTGATTACCACCTGAACGCCTTTACCCACTGAAAAACTGGACCACGTTACCCTTGTCTGTGGGTTTGTTGAGGTAGATTCAGCGAAAGTTTGGGTTGCAGTTGAGGAGATTACATGACATTTATTGTAAAAGCTGCGCTATTCTTGATAAAGGATTCTTAGTTCATCCTAGATTGGTGTAATTGGCATAATATGGTGTAAGTTGCTGCAGCGCACTAAGATATGGTACAACCTTGAAATAAAAATGTTAACAGTGTACCAATGGTCTATACATAAACTGGACGGAAAACAAGCTTTAGTAACCCCAGGCATGGAACTTTTAATGCAATGATGTGTTGACACTTCGTTGTCATAACTTTTAAAATTGAACATAATTTTCCAAAATATTAAAAATATTTGTTATATTCATGCAAATATGATTTTTCTATGAAATATTTACTTTGATAATAATCTTTGAAAAGGTGAAATTTCACCAATAAGTCTTTAAATGCATTAAAATAGTTTGTAAGGTAACTAATGGCTCCGTTCGAAATGTTTAGACGTCAGCCGCAAAGTTCTGCTTCTGAAGCACTTAAAATAATAATAAAAGGAAAACTTATCATTATTTATTTGATATTTTTATGCAATAATCAATCAATAATCGAGTAAATGTTCAGATTGAATACCCACTTCATAAGAAACATTTCCAAAAGTGGAAAACTTTATTTCTTTGGATCCCTTCCAATGACAATAATTTCACCTATAAGGAAACCAATCCCATAAAAAACAACTTAGTAACACGAAAGAAAACCCTTAACAGGTCACTAAACACGACATATCCAGAATTCCCCGGCATCCAAACGATTGTGTCCTGTTTTCTTGAAAGCAGTATTCCAGACACGAATAATCCGAATAATCCTATGAAGCGTAAAAATTGCGATGCTTCGAGGACGGGATGGCTCTTTTGGCTGGAAGCGAAGTTTGGCGTCTATCGAGTAGCATTTAATGTCACGCGTTATTTCCGAAGCTGAACAACAGCAGGTGGCCGAGAAGATCAATAATAGATGTGCATTACTGATATAAAAATTATGCTGTCTTTTCTTTGAGGATATGTGTAATAGTCACGCTACCATAGTTTAAAATATATGTCGTGAACTTGCCCGTAAGACATCAACAAGTTTTAGGAATAGAAATATTTTTGTTATTTGAATAAGGTAACATATGTTCATTTAAAAAAATTGTTGGTAATTGGAGTTAGTAATAGTGATGAATAGTATTGTGAACCTACAAGGATTAATTTTTTGCGTCGACTAATAAAATGGAGATATGAAAATTCAATAACAAATCTTGAGGAATTAGCAACACAGAAACGTATAAGACAACTAAAACTACTGACGTTTTCACTAATACAATTGTACTTTCTCATATATATATATATATATATATATATATATATATTATTGTAAATATAAAAATATAAACAAAAAAAGTCATCAGATTAGACAGATCAATTAGTGACAATAAATGGAAAATATAAAAACCCACAAAACGCAAGCGAAAAAATCATCCTGACTCTACAAATTCAAGGCATGATGTGAGGTCTAGCCGGGGCATACACCCCCTTTTTTCCACGAATTCTCTCTCCCTCGACCTCCAGACGTATCAGTTACCGCATAGCGCAAATGGGAAGCAGTACCAAATGAAGCGTGATATCAATGAAAGATCCTTGTAAAGAGTCAGCATTTCCACAGTAACGTTTAATGATAATACGTTTAATAATAAATATATATATATATAATTCCACGTAAAAGTGTCCTAAGAGTGAATTTTAAAATATTTTTTTACAAAGTTGAAATTTTTATATAATATAGAAAAATAATTGAATTTATTATATTTTGCATTAATATAAATTTTGCGCATATTTTGTGACAATGGTGCAAATTCAAAATGGTTGCTATACAATGAAACTAAACTTGCTTACATTTGCATTATTTCTACTCCTTGATTCCTAATATAAGTTACATTTTCTGAATATTTTGAGTATGGGTTTTTAGAAATACAATTAATGTACAATCAAATTCCTTACTTTATAAACATTTATCTTGATTTAATTATTGATTTAGAACCAAATGAAATATGTATTTTTCAAATGTAGTGTAAGTCACAAAAAAAGAACAAAAGTTCTTCTATTTTTTTAAATTGAGCCACAATTAAAAAAAAATCAGTGATTTCCTCCTCCATACTAATCTCTATCAGACTGCAGTTTTGATTTTTAAAAGAAGGAAATTTTTTAGTGAATATTAAATAAATTAAAACTGTAGTGTAAGTCACAGCGTAGAGTAAGTCACAACTATATGCTGTGTTTGTAGAACAACAACGATTACAAAATACACAGTAACAATATTTAAAAATAATATCATAAGTGATCTTATTTTTAAATATTGTTATTTATTATACTTTTCTTATTTAAACTGTAAATGGGGAAAAAGTAGCAAAATGAAAGATAGAGATTAGAGAAATAAAAAAACAAATGGAATATTTCAAGCAGTTAAAGATAATTAATCTAGATAGCAAGGGGAAAGGTGTAAGAACGTGGAAATTACAATGACAGTTGATCAAAGGGATTTTTAAAGCAAAGAAGAGGGAATAGATAAAAAAAAATAAAAAAAAGAATTTCCGCAACCGCTTAAAACGAACCAAGCCCTTCTAATCCAAATTCAGTAGATTCTCCTAAGAAGGTCTATCAAAATTGTAGCTCATTTTTTAAAGATATTGCAAGAGTCAAGAAAAGTCCACCTTAAAGCCCAAATAAATGTCAGGCCATTGCAAAGAAACTAGCACATCAGTTTACACCGGAGATAGGTCAACCTGCCTGCTCAACATTCAAGAATTACTGCACTAAGCAATGAATAAAATCTTTTACAAAGATTTTTATGAAGAGGCATATAATATTCCAGTAATCAAGGATTTTGTAATTCTTAGAGAACTGAACAAAAAAACGAGAAGACCTAAGAAAAAGATAACAATCGAGATGAACTTAAAAGAGGCAATAGGGTATAGGTTTCATCAGTGCCGTTACACAAACAATATTTTGGGGGGTAGAAACAAGAAATTTCCCAACTTAGCGATTCGAAATTCTCAACCCTACTATTCGAAATTCCCAACAATGCTGAAAATTCCCAATTCCAACTTATCGACCTTTTTCATGATTTTTTATATATTTTTCAGGTAATGTTAAACAGTTCTCTTACAAGCATTGATTTGTTGCAACAATATTTCAATGCAGTGTCCGTTCTGAGGTTTAACTTAAATATAATCTTACAAGTTGGGCAACAATTTGTTAATAATATTTATTTTCTTCCGGCATAAATTTTCCCAACTCGGAGTTTTTGGAAGTTGAAATTCCCAACTTTCAGGGTTTCCGGACTCGCCCCCCCCCCCGGTGCGACGGGCCTGGGTTTCATTTGTAGGAAGAAGAAAAGTGAAATATTTTGCTGGAAAATTCATTTCTAAAGAAGGCTCTACAATAAAAGTGGATTTTTGCAATGCACAAGGAATATTTTTCATTGGCCAGAAAAAGCAGGTGCCGCAAATGTTGTAATTGTTGAAAAAATAAAAAAAAAATTGCGTAACTGAAACTTTGATTGTAAATTCTAATATAGTTTTTCACATTATAATTTTTTAAGTTATGTAAAGTTATATTTTATTTTATTTATATCATTTTACCAGAGCTTATTTTGAGGTGTAGTGTAAGTCACGTTTCAGTTGTAGTGTAAGTCACACAGATTAATTTAAATTAAAATAATTTGAAAACACATCTAAAAATATAATTTTTACCTGATTAAACTTCCAACCCTATACAACGAAACTGGCATAACATAATTTTTTTATATCAAAGCATGAGGAAGAAAACGTAAATTGAAATGATATCCAAAAAACCGTGTCCTTTTTTGTAGTGTAAGTCACACTGTGACATTTTTATTTTTAAAAATTAAATTTAAATAAAATGAAAAATGTTTACATTGTCAAAAAATAGAACATAAGTCTGGTATGTCTTTTGACATAAAAAGTTTTTTTAAATCACAAATTGCTTTTTTTAATTAAGCTTACAATGTGGTATAAATTGTCAAATGTAGTGTAAGTCACGCGTGGAATTACCCATATATATATATATATATATATATATATATATATATATATATATATATATATATATATATATATATATATATATATATATATATATATATATATATATATATATATATATATATATATATATACGTATAAATATATGTATATATATTACAGTTATTTCTTTACAATTTATTTCTAGTATATATGTAAAAAAAATTTGGGGGGAAGGGGGCAAATGAAAGGCTGTGTACAAAAGAATATATGGATTGACATCCTATCCATAAGAAATTTGGCATAAGGGACATCGTTTCAGAAAATATTTATTCAGACTAACATCTCATTTCTTATTCTGTAAATGAAAAAACACGCATTTTAAAAATTGAATTCATAAACAAAAACCACAAGAGTCTATCTAAAATTTTACAGAATATTTATAAAATCCCTAAACGCACCTGCTGTAAAAAATATTTGAATAAGTCTCTTCAAACTTTATACCAAACACCTTATTATAAAAATAGTGAATAAGTTTTAATTAAATATCAGAAGTGCAAAGAAATTCTTTGTTTGCTTGTTCTTTTTGTAAAAAAAAACTTACTTTAAAAGAATTCCAACTAAATAAAAAATCTTTTTTTACAGAATTTCTGATCCTTAATTTAATTCTTGATAAAAAATAAGTACTGAAACACTAACTTTCATATAAAATAAAAATATAGTTAACACAATTTTTTATAAAGTAAAAATATATTGATGTACCATTTTTCTGAAAATCCCAATGGCGTAATACCACTTCTTATAGTTTCCTACTTTATTGTGTTAAAAGCTTTTTTTACAATCTTGGTCATTAAAGTTTTAATAAAAAAATATAAAATTTGGCGGCATGTTATTTAAATAATTTATTTACAATATGAATAAAATATTCTAAACCAGTTTGAGTTGTCTATAAAGTCAGACTATATTTACGAGACAAAATTATTTAAAAGTGAATTATTCTATTTTGAAATATTTTTCAAACCTACAGCATTGGGTTAAACTTGGAAGCTATATCTATTAAAATAAATTATAAATGTATATAATGTACATGCGTAGGAAGTATGCAATAAACTATTTTAGAGAGAAGCCAACTTTTTCGTTTGCCGTTTTTCTACTTACTTAAGGGATTAATTGCATTGCATCTTTTAATTATTTAATTTTAATAATTAACTAATTAATTAATTTAATTACGTCATAATCAATTGCAAAAGTTTTCGTTTTAATTAATATTTTAAAATAATTTTTTTTAACATATGTCTCTTTAAAATTTCTGATTGGTCAATTAATTTAAAACAACAAGGTTCAGTTAGTGCATGTAGTACCTTGATGACCTTCTAGTCAAATTTATCTTATGTCTAAATTGAAACTGACAAAGTGATTGGCCAACTTTACAAATAAGTAATGTTTACAAAGGATTACTTTATTATTTCAAATAGAATACAATATAAATTTTCGATTTTTATGTATCAAAGTTTTAACATTGTTTAAAATCTATGAACAGTTATATGCATCACAAGAATGTAGTCATAGAATTCTAATGATTATCCATGTATATGTATATGAATACAAAAGTGACAAAAAACGTTGAAACACAAAAAGAAAAAGATTTTACCTAAAAATTAATCTACTCGTATATTCTGTGAAGCAGTTTGAGAAATATAGTGCTCTCCGTTGCAACTAATTAAATTGCCAATGCTTTCCTGGAGCATTAAACCATTTATCAATGTTGAATGGGATATTTTCGTTCATCATTAAACATAATTATCTTTAATCATATGTGGTAAATCAACCGGTATTGATACATGAAAACCTAAGTATAGATAAAACTAAAAACTGTTTTGTTAATACTAAAATGGGATGTGACATTTCACATAACTGGATTTGTATTATAAATTAATTTCTTAAACACAATCGGGCTAATATATATTTCACATTATTTACTTTATTTGATAAACAAACATATTAAATCAAACCTTGATTAAAACTTCAACAAAAATATCAGATATTTTCATTCTTGGCGAATGAAATGTTTCATTAGAAGGAGAGAAATTGCTTTCATTAAAATATACTCACAATAAATATGACTAACTAAACTTTTTATAAACAGTCTATAAAAATACCTAAAATATTATTATCAGTTCTGAATTTTTACAAATCGAAAGAATTAAGTTACAAAACTAAATAAGATTGTGGTGAATCAATATCATGCAATATTTCCCCCTCCTTATTCTGAGTCCCGTCATAAAATAGTTGAAAGCGGGGTTCGAGCAAAGGACCAAACTTTGGAGAGACTTCGTGTGCCATAAACTTAATGCATGCGATTCTTTCATCTCACCGGCTTTCAGTCGACGGCTTGAGACGATTTCACCAAAGGGCCAAGACGACCACATATAAATAACCTGAACTAATCAATGGTCATGGGTTTCCACCCTCCCAATAGGCGGGTTCTGTGTACCCCTCAATTTTTCTGCTGGGAAATAACGTAGATATTGACCAGAGATAGGTTAGAAATCTTTCAGTAATCGTGATATTAATGTTAATAGTAGTATTAATGTGTAACATTACGTTTTTAGAAATAACTTGAATGATTAAATCTTTTCCATCTGCTAATTAAAGATTTTAAGATATTTGTTAAAGAAAAACTAAGAATGTTCAGGAAATTTATTTTTAGACCATTAAATATAAAACTACATACAAAACCACATGCTAAAAAAATACACACGCAATTACTTCTTAAGATTTTATTGTGTCAGAAAAATAAAAATAAAAAAACACGTAATTGCAAAATTACCTATTTTATGTTCTTTTTCTTTTTAACGTATTCAGCTTGATTATATTAACGGTAAGTTTAAACTCATAAAACTAAGTACGTTATTTATATTATCATTCCAGTACAAACCTTAAATACGTATCAAAGATTAATAACAAAGTCTAGTTATGTTAATTATAAAATACAAACTATCTCCCTTCGTTATTATATTTATAACAACACAATTTTATTCTTTTATAGATTTTAAGAAACTATCATATGACCATGGAATTGTATGAAATGATTCGATGAAATTTGCTCATGCTAGTGAAGACAAAAGATAATTTATAAATATGCTTTACAAAAAGTCAGGAAGAAAAATGTTTTCTTTATACTTATAAAACATAATTGATATCTTCGAATGTCACGGACAGGTTCGCTTTTATTTCTGTCAGAACCATAAATTGCTCGAATAAAGATCTACAGAAGAACATATAAATATGAAATCTCCGTTCATTGGTAACACCCGACCAAATAATATTTCTGATATGCTGGATTTAGTTATTCCAATGTACGTTCTTTAGATGTTGTTGGCAAATCATTTCGATTTTTATATCATTAATTTTTAATATTTTCTTTTACATTAAGAATCTTTTTGTATTAATTGTAAAAAAAATTACCGAAAATCAAGTGTCATTCTCAGAAATATGTTTTAGAAATCTTTGTGTTTTAAATTTTGACCAAATGATCGCATTTGGGAAAATTCCTTAATGGGTATTACAGGGTAACACATTTTTTTATTAAATTTTACAAATATAATTATAATTTTTATTCACACATTTGTACAAAGTATACTAAGAAAATTGCATGATCAACAATAAAAAGTATATACGTTTTTTTTAATGAAGTTTTATCGAATGAAGTGTAATCGAATGTATTCAAGAATCAATATTTTTTTTTTGAAGGCACCAATAAATATGATTTTTTTAAAATATTTATAACGAATTTGTTAAAAGTTGTAAGAATATGAATAATTTTAATTAGTTACTGTATAATCTGGTGAATAAAAAAGGTTTTGTTTTTTTCTTGTACACTTAATATTATAACTATTACCTTAAAAATACGCTGTTGGTCTATACTATAAGCCTTCATGGTAATTTTTTTAAAAAAAATTTGACTGTGAGGACAAATACCCAAGATAAAAACAATAAAAGTAACAAATAAAACAATAAAAGTAACAAATAAAACAATAAAAGTAACAAATAAAACAATAAAAGTAACAAATAAAACAATAAAAGTAACAAATAAAACAATAAAAGTAACAAATAAAACAATAGTAAGTAACAAATAAAACAATTAAGTTTTGAGGAATGTTAGCACGAACAAAATTGTTTTGCTTTTATTTTTATTTCAACTTTACAAATAATAACATACTTACCTACCATGTAAATTGTGTAAACCATTATTTGTAAATAAAATTAAAAAAAAACACAATCAGTTTCAGAAAAATAATTGTTGGTTTGTCTTATACTTTCAAACGTTTTCATTAAAGCGATTTCATTAAAATGAAAACAACAGAAACGTTTTAAGGCATCATTCCAGAAATGCTAGAAATGAAAAGAAAATCAAGGAGTCAACAATTTTTTTTACGTTATGAGAAAATAAAAAATAGAAGGGAAGGTTCCTACTTATAAAATGTTGTAAAGTTGGTAACAATAAAAAGACTTATTGACAAATCATGGTTAAACATTTTTTTTTTAAAACATCGAAGAAAATAAAATAAGTTTACAAAACCCTTGTGTTTAGGAAAAAAATTTGCCCACGCTGAAGTTTTATGTTTCTGTGGAGCTTCCCAAAAAATTGTTTTTCAGTAACAATACATATGTCAGTGATTTAGAAAAGGAAATGATCCTGATATTTTTTCAAAGCAATACTCTGACATTATACCGTCTATTTGCCAAGTTCCTAACATCTGGTTTTTGGTATATAGAAGTAATTATTTTAATTACTTAAAAATATAACAAAATATATTTAAAAATTCTTAATAAACTTAAAGAAAATAATAAAAAATATATACTTACAGATTATAAGAGAAATGAGTTTGAGTGAGGTCGAGCTAAAACTCCAGAAACGTATATTGCAACGATTTGTTGTAGTTGGGGTCCTGTAATTATTGATGGTGGGAATACCTTTTATCAATTGTTCATATATTGTACCTTTCCCGTCAAAGTTTGTGTCATTTCCGTTCCAATAGTAAATTGATTTTGATCATCGTATGTGAGAAATGAGAGAGTATTTCTAAAAAATTAAATTCAACAAGATAATGTTAAATCACAACAACATTTTCCACAAAACAGCAGCATCTATTCATATGAGTACACGGTATCTGCATTCTTGAGTGAAATTTTATAAAATTTTAATTTTCCCAACTATAATGTATTTACAGATAAAAAAGTGAGGTGGTAAAAAAATTTGGCCGTGATGCAGTAACGTTTCGCCCCTCTTCCCTTTGAATTTAATGAGCGAATCTATGCAGAATAATAGTGGTTCACATCAAAAGATGCTTTTTATATAATGAAGGTAAAACTAAAAATCTTTTATAAAAGAATTCTAAAAAATAAAAATATAGGAAAAAATATTTTTTCTGTATAAATAATAAAATGGATAGAATTAGCCAATGAAGTGGAAGGTCATTAACACTAAAAAAATTAAGTTACTTAAGAATATAAAAAAGGCAATTAATGAAAAGAAGAAAATGTTTCCCCCTGATTTTCTTAATTTTCTAAAGTTAGAATTAAATTAAAATTAGGGTAAGATCAAATATTAAAGGAAACATTTTAAATATTGTAATATGTATGGTTGGCTACGCATTCAGGATTTCCATATGAAGGTATGCTTGATAAATGCATATATTTCGTTAAAATATATGCCTAAGAACCGTAAATAAGTAATATTTAATCGTAATATATAAAATTAAAATCCCAATAACAGATAAATAGTAAAAGTAAAACTTTTAAAATTACAGTTATATTTATGTCTTTGATGGCAGACCCAATATGAAATTACATAAATTTTAACGATATTTTATCTTTTAAAGATAAATTTTAGTGTTAAATATAATAATCGTGAATTGTGAAGTTTTTGTATTTAAGGAATTTTCCAGTGTTGTGTATGAAATTTTCTGCAAAACGAAATTGAGGAACATTCCTAAAAAAATATTAATCTGTTTTCCAACGAATTTTTTTTTCTTTGCATAAAACAGAAAGTAAGAAATTTTACGTAAGTTCTGTAATTTTATTAAACATTTCAGTAATTAATTGAATACTATTTGATTAAAATATGACGAAACAGTTTTCGTTCTATTTAATATAATTAAATTAATACAAATTTTATTAAGTTATAAACTTTAAAAACAAATTATTTTAAGCATTTTCCAACTTTGAATTTTTTATTTTATTTACCATAAGTGGTCACGTTTTATTTACCTTTTTTATGTAAAATTTTAATTTTATATCTCAATATATTTTATTCCTTAAAGGTCGACATTTTAAACGAAATAAACAATTATTTAAACTTGTGCTTCCTATGAAGTTTTACTTTCCGTCCTTTCCTTTGAAGTTTTAAATCAAGCAATCATTCAGTAATTGCTTTCTAAAAATATTTACCTAATTAAGTTTTGATAATTTATCCTTATTTATGAATGCGAGGTCAGACTGTGTAGTTGAAACATCATTAACGCTGGCGCCAGACACATTAATCAACTAAATACTTTCAAAATAACTTTTAAAAAAGACAAATTCTTTATAAATGACTTGAGCCATTGGTTTAAATAGCGGTGTTTAGAAGCTTACATTTTCTAGATTAAAGCATTAACTTGTAGAGGGAACACATATTTTCATTTCATAAAAAAACAAAGAAAGGTCCAAGAAAATGATGCAGAAAATCATGGCACAAATAAAAAAAAGTTTACTCCAAACGGATATTTAAAACAAAGTTGTTAAATTAAAATGCATAGTAATTTGAAAGTAATTAAAAATAGGATCTTTATGGTAATCGAATAAAGTTTAGTTTGTATAAAAAAAATTAACTTCATAATTTGGTAATAAGATTATTACGTCATGTTAAACACAAAAACTAGTTTTGTATTTCAAGTTAAAAGTATTTTTAAAATTAATGTTAATTTCAGAAACACTGAAATTTCTTAAATGTCCAAGAAATGAAATTCAATCGTAAATATGAAAAATATTAATCTGTAAAGTTTTATTCAGTCAAAAATATAATAAAATTTAAAATATTTATTACAAATTATTTGAAAATTAGGTTTAATGTAAATGTCAAACATAAAGCGGCATGCGTCAATTTTTGTAAATGGCCTGATTGCAATTTGTCGTTTTCTTTGAACGTTTTTAGGATAGGTATATCGTATATTTACTTATAATATTTTTATTTTGGGGACTATTCTTAATATACTAAATAATTACAAATTGTTTACTGATGGTCATTGTTTGGCTTGTTTAACATTTAAAATACTATATATATATATGGTTAATCCTCGGGAAAAATATCACACACACACACACACACACACACACACACACACACACACACACACACACACACACACACACACACACACACACACACACACACACACACACACACACACACACACACACACACACACACACACACACACACACACACACACACACACACACACACACACACACACACACACACACACACACACACACACACACACACACACACACACACACACACACACACACACACACACACACACACACACACACACACACACACACACACACACACACACACACACACACACACACACACACACACACACACACACACACACACACACACACACACACACACACACACACACACACACACACACACACACACACACACACACACACACACACACACACACACACACACACACACACACACACACACACACACACACACACACACACACACACACACACACATATATATATATAATATGTGTGTGTGTGATATTTTTCCCGAGGATTAACCATATATGGATCACAGAGTTAAAGCAACCTAAATCAATCGGGATAAAATAATTTAACAATCAAAGACATTGTATAGAATAACTTGCGTCACCGCTTGCATATTGAATATAATAAAAAAATCTAATTTACACTAAAACATATTTTAACGATAAAAAAAAGTAATAAATTTCATAAAAATAAAATTTTGAAAAAATAAAACACCTCAAATAATTAAATTGTGATGGAAAATAAAGCATAAGAAAAAAATCAAATGAATTTACTAGCAACCAAAATAATTCCACACGAGTGACTTTAATCATCTTTATTTTAATTCATATTATAAAGAATCTCATTTTAAACTGAAAATCTTTTGGTGTCTGCAGGGATCTTGTTTTTGAAAAGATCGGATTGTATAAAAGGAAGCCCTCGAATTCCTGATTACGGAAAACTAAAAGAACTGAAAAGTGATTGGTTTTCTTCCACGTTGACTTTCGTATATCCGAGAAATGAATGAAAAGAAAGATTTTATACTCGATTTCAGTTAACAACTTTCCAAAAGTAATTATCTTACTTTATTCGACAGAAAATGTATCTTAAGCTCTAGAAATATGCGATTTTGATGATTCAACAAATAAAAATATTACATTGAAACACCCGTCAAAATAAAAATATCTAATATCACGTGTTCATATCATCGTAAGCAAACGCGTTTCTTGTAAATGCTGTTATTCTGTTACCTGTGGTACCATCTGACTTAGTAAAAAGTATAATTAGTCGTTTAATACAAGGAACTGAACATAATATATTAATAGAAAATCTAAAGAAAACATTTTTGTTTAAAATTAAATATGAATTTCATCCTGATTACATGAAAAAGTATTTGATCTCCAAGTAGGGATGTAAAACATATGTTCTTTTTTTGAGAACAGGTATACCCTGTCCCTGTTCTTTTGAAAGAACTGGTGAAAATAACAGGATGTTCTTTTTTAAATCCTTAACCACAAGAATATAGTGACTCAACTTAATAATCTTACTTTCTATTCTTTTAGTAAGCCTTCTATTTTAATATTTCTTCTGATTATAACTACTTATGTCACCTTATTAGTGTAATAGATGGATAAGGCATTGGATTGCTGTGCTTGGAATCTGGGTTCGATTCTTGGTTACCTGTGATTGTTCTTCAACTAAAAATGATTGTATATTGATGAAAAGTTCGTAAAATGTGGTAGAGCAAACTATGTAAGAAAATATCTGCTTCTTATTTTAGAGTCAATGTTTCGATGGGTTTAGGGTTTATAAGTAAACAATAATACCAGAAACCACGGGCAGGATTTAAATCGAATTAGGTTTTTAATTTTCTTTTTCAGTAAAACTTTATACTGTGCTATTACACAATTTATTCACTACCAAAAACTACATATTGAAGAAATTAATTTTCAAAAAGAACGAAAACCGTACGAATGAAAATGAGTTTTACGGCTATTTGTTTTCTTACTTTATAAACTTACAGGAAAGCTCTCGTTAGTTCCACTTACACCAAAACCATAATATATCAAAAACATTTTGGTTTGTTTTTGAAATATTAAGATAAATGCCGTAAAGAGAGAAAATTCCCTTATTAATATTTTCGTATTTCACATGATTAATTGATCGATAAATTAAGATAAGTGGCGCATGACTGTAGAATAGGTAATGTTCCCTTTGAAACGGACTATTAACAATCAGCCTGACACCTAATTATTTTTAACGTTAACCTGATGTGTAACTTTGAAACTTTCATTAACTTTATCAAAGTTGTTGTGACAAGAAGTATTTCCATCTGTTTCACTTTCAGCGACAGCCTTACAATTACATTCTAAAGGTATTTTTTCGTAATATACGAGGTGTGGCTAGAAAAAAACCGAACTGATGCTATAAAAAAATTTTATTTTCCATTATTTACAATTTGATGTTATCTCCTTCAATGTACTCTCCTCCTCGGTCTACACACCGCTCCATACGAATTTTCCACTGTTCATAGCAATGCTGCAGATCATTTTCGGTAAGTCCATACATTACTTCCGTCGCTTTTTCTTTTACTGCTTCAACACTCTCAAATCTAGTTCCTTTCAAAGCTGACTTGACTTTAGGGAAAAGAAAAAAATCACAGGGGGCCAAATCAGGTGAGTAGGGTGGATGGTCTAAGATGGGAATGTTGTGATTGGCTAAAAACGTCTTCACTAACAACGCATTGTGAGCTGGGGCATTGTCTTGGTGCAGGATCCATGTCTTTTTTTTCCACAAATCGTTCCGTTTTCTCCGTACTCGCTCACGTAGGGTAGTCAGGACGCTAATGTAGTAATGCTGATTCACTGTTTGTCCCTCTGGTACCCAATCAATGTGTACAATCCCTTTGACATAAAAAAAAACAATCATCATTGCCTTGAATTTCGATTTTGACATTCGTGCTTTTTTTTGTCGTGGAGAATCAGGAGATTTCCAATGCATCGATTGGCGTTTGGTTTCGGGATCGTAAGTAAAAAACCACGATTCATCACAAGTAATAACATTTTGTAAAAAGGTGGGATCACGTTCAATGTTTCCTAGGATGTCAGAACAAATCATTCTTCGGCGTTCCTTCTGTTCAATTGTGAGACACTTTGGAACCATTTTTGCACACACTTTGTGCATGTTGAAACTTTCATGAAGAATCTGCCTAACACTTTCCTTGTCAATTCCTGTCAACTCACACATTGCTCTGATTGTTAAACGGCGATCTTCTCGAACAAGTTTACCGATTTTTTCAATGTTTGCATCAGTTTTTGCTGACAATGGTCTGCCAGTGCGAGCGTCATCACTTGTGTCTTCGCGGCCATCTTTAAATCGTTTAAACCACTCAAACACTTGTGTTCGCGATAAACAATCATCGCCGTACACTTGTTGCAACATTACAAACGTTTCACTTGCAGATTTTCCAAGTTTGAAAAGAAATTTGATGTTAACACGCTGTTCTTTCTGTACACTCAACATTTTTCCGACGCACAGACAAAACGTCAACTACTTAGAACAGACGCCACGGGCAGACTGAGTGCAGGAGGCAGATAAAACTCGAGCAGTAGGCGGAGCAAGAGTCACGTGACAGGCCAGGCGACTTTCAGCCTTATTGCATTCGTTTTATTGTTTCACCTGTGCTAGTTCGGTTTTTTTCTAGCCACACCTCGTATATCCATCTATTTAATGAAAAAAAATCGAAATAACCTGTCTTTATAACTATTAAGATAAAGTCACCATTTTGATAGTGATTTAATAACTTAGCTAATAAAATACTGATATTTCTAATGTTCGACTCTAGCAGTTGATTCCTTTATATATTTAAATGATTATAATTTTAAGAACACCAATTACCAGCAAAACAAGTTTAGACTAAGTCCTTAAAGAGCTTGTTAGCATTGACTTAGTAATCTTTACCTTTCTCGTCTTCCATGAATACTAGTTGAAAAACTAAATCTGATAAATGTAGAATAAGATGTCCTTGAGAAATATGTCAAATACAACCAATTAAACAACACAAATTAAAAACGATATTGTTGAAACTATATAACCAATAATTTTATTAATAAATTAAACTTAAAACGTGAAAAAAGCTACAT
>OZ010666.1:32754046-32794046 GCA_963932185.1 Troglohyphantes excavatus | reverse complement strand
GCCGGCGTATATAGATGCTGACTTCAATAAAAATCGCGATCTTGAAAATTTCTACTTCGGAGAAAAGGGGCCGTCAACAAAAAAAATAAACATTTGAATGGATAAGTTGAAGTGTATATACTGTAAATGTTCAAAATGTCTGGGAAAGTTTAGTAAATATTGCGTCAAATAGATGAAGAAAACGAAGGAGGCATCTTTTTAGGACTCGTTTCTGGATGTTTTCGAGGGAATTGAAAAGAAAGTGGAGATAAGTTTGTCTTGGGGTAGTTGGTGGAAGCCTTTCATAAAATTTATATTTTCTGTATTTTAGAATTTTATACATTTGGAAGACTTTTAATATAAATACATTAAATTATTAAACCGTTTGTTAAATTTAGGGATAATTATTAAGTATATTTTACAAGACTGATATAAAATTACAAACAAATTAAAATACGTATCTAAAGAAACTTAAAAAATTGAGCCCTGTTGTTTCAAACTAAGATAGATCCAAAAGGTGTTGCAATTTATTTTTAGTATTTTATAAGCGTTTTCAATGCACTACATTAACTTGCAAGCTAAAAGTGTAATCCAGTGTTTGAATCTAGTCTATTTTTTTATTAAAAATGGATTCAAAGTCATGCGTTGATATTCAAAAGAACGCGGTTGTCAACCGTTTTTAAAGTCTTGTATAAAAATTATGAAAATGCATCTGGTTTTGAAATTATAGGACTCAATTACGTTGTAATATCTACTAGAGATTAAAAAAAATTAAATTAAAGAAATAGCACACCTTTTATACTTATAACTTTTGCCTTTAAAGTATCAATCTCCTGTACGAATCAATTATATATGTATTTTTTAGGATCAGTTAATATCTTGAGATACAATATTGCAAATGGAATTGTTATTAATTGGACCGGGGTCAACCTTTTTCCAAGTTTATATTGTTTATATTATTTGTGAGGTGACCTGGGTACCCCAATTTGTGTAGAGAAGTCGAAACCTCCTAATCCGTCAATGTTAAACTGCCATTTTTCGATGTATTTTTTCTCAGAATGTGCTATAAATACTGGCTTGAAATTTTCTTTGTGTAAACTGGAGACACTTCTTAAGTTACTAAAGTGAGCTTTTAAAGAAAAAACCGTATAGATTTTTAAAATTATTTTTTAACGGAAGTCACTTTAATTGCGTAGAACAATACATATTTTTAATAGAAAAATATTTTTAAAAAAACCCAATAATCTTTAAAAGCTTAGTTAAGTATAAACTTGGGTATATGTAGAGCATATATAAAAAAATGCTCATATATGATTTAAAGTTTCTGTAAAAAGGTCCATCGAACAAAAAAATCACATTTTCAGAAAAAAGGATTTGAAGAAGATAAATGTTATTTGTTAACAAGAGTAAAAAAAATATTTTATTACATTTAACTGCCTTACTATTGGAGTATAAACAAAAGCAATATATCATTTTAATGGTAGTTATTTGAGAAATAAAAATATGTCAAAATCCCAAAACTGATATTTAAAAAAAAAACATTTTGAACCTTGAAAAGAATAGTATGAATGTGTGTGAGAATTTTTTTTTAATATATAAAACATAACCGCATAAGCTGCGGTGAAATATACGATTTGAAAACATGAAATATACTTTACACACTTTCCATTTATTATAGTGGATATTACAAAATTATGCTTTACCAATGTTTTACGAACTAAAAATATTTGACGGATATAAACGTGTATATCCGTTCGAGTATCCCCAGTTTTTCCATTAGTACTCAAAGTATAAAGTTGTGAGGTGACCTGGGTACCCCAAAGTGGGTATTACCCAATAGTGGATATTACAAAATTATGCTTTAAGAATGTTTTACGAAATAAAACTATTTGACGGATATAAACGTGTATATCCGTTCGAGTATCCCCAGTTTTTCCATTAGTACTCAAAGTATAAAGTTGTGAGGTGACCTGGGTACCCCAAAGTGGGTATTACCCAATAGTGGATATTACAAAATTATGCTTTAAGAATGTTTTACGAACTAAAACTATTTGACGGATATAAACGTGTATATCCGTTCGAGTATCCCCAGTTTTTCAATTAGTACTCAAAGTATAAAGTTGTGAGGTGACCTGGGTACCCCAAAGTGGGTATTACCCAATAGTGGATATTACAAAATTATGCTTTAAGAATGTTTTACGAACTAAAACTATTTGACGGATATAAACGTGTATATCCGTTCGAGTATCCCCAGTTTTTCCATTAGTACTCAAAGTATAAAGTTGATAAAAACATCAAATATATTTTTTTTAATACATTTCAAATTTAAAATATTAGAAATACTTTTGAAAACCGTCTCATCTGATAAAATTAAAAAAATATTTTTATACAATAAAAAAGGAATGTTTTCGAAATATATATAAATTAAACTTTTCTACAGTGAAAACCAACCTGCAGATCGAAATTTTGCATATGCGTTAGAAAGCTAAAAGAATAATTCAAACTTAATGTTTCAATTCGATTTTAATCACTGAAAACATATTCATTAATATAGTTCGGTAAAAAACTGCATTTAAAAAATAAAAATCGGTTTTTCTGTTTGTTCGACGACATTCTGGAAGAAATTACTCACTGAATATGCCCATACATTAACTTTAGAATCTCCATCAAAGATTGGAGGAGTTCAGTTTGGAACCTTTAACAATGCTGTAAAATGTCATATTTCTTACATTGCGATTATACGAGTGTATTAAAATTACATATAAACTTATGACATACACTTCATCTTGCTACATCAAAAGTGCAATGAACTTTATCTAGCACGCACATCCACAAACTTGTTTCACCACCCACATAAAAATAAAAATATTATCATTCACATCACGAAAGTAATTTATAACTGCTTATTTACAGACCAACCATAAAGATTTACAGTAAATCCCTTTGGGTCCTACAAAAAAAAAATCTGTACAAAAGCATTCGTCTTCAAATAATCAAGATAGGAAAAACTAATCGAATGGTTTGGGGGCGCAAACACGTTCTCTGTGCTCTTGAATCAGGGGGCTCAAGTCTGTTGCGTGTCTCGCGGGCGATTTCCTGAGAGTCTCGAGGGGGGCGTGAGGCCCCCCTAGCGATTTAATGGAGCGCTAAGTGAATGGGGTTAATAGGGAACGTGAACGCTTTCTACACATTGTTACCAATGAGGGACTGTCCACAAATTGATGTGGCTTATTCGTAGATCAATTTATATTCAACTGTCATATAGTAATAAAATAATAACTGATAGATAGATATTACGATTGGTTAAAATGATGTCACACTACAGCTTGAAAGTGTGTTATGTATCTATCGGAATGAACTCAGGAAAAACACTTCTTTATTTTGAACCATAATCTCAGATGTCGAGGACCCGAGATGGTACCCCACTCTGCGAACTTTCGTACCGCGATAAACGTGCGGACATATGGACCACGGTAGATTAAATGTAGCCTTCTCTTTACAAGAGAGGCTTTCGTGGCCGAGCGGTTAAAGGCATCAGCTGGGAATCCGAGGATTCCTGGTTCGATCCTAGGCGATGGACTTGACAAAGAAAAGTAAAAAAAAGTAGTGATTTTGTGATTGGAGGGTTGCCAGCTTCGCTATAATATACTAGAAAAGTCGTCCAGAACATCCGCGAAAATTAACGCTGTGTACACGAGACTGGTGCACGATAAATCTGATCGGGGTCCAAAGTCCTAAAGTCCTAGCTTCTAAAATAACGAGGTGCATGTATGAATATGGGTGTGAATGTGTATGTGTTCCCGGGTATTTGCTTCGAGATAGACCCCGAACCGTCGTCAATAGCCCACAGTTCAGCTCTAGTGCGACGTTAATTAACCAAACCAAACCTTTACAAGATAAATTCTTGGGGTACAAAGACGATTAAACTCCCCTCAGTATACGAGCTTGAAACACTGTTAAAATAGGTACTTGAAAATACGTAAAATGTACTCATTTTTATTACATTCGAAGATTGTCACGGCTCCGAATGCAATTTTGAGTTTCAATTTTGAAAAATACGTAATCAAAATTGAGTACAATGAGTAATTTCGTGCCTACATAGGCTATTTTACCTCATTTTACGAACTTTCCATTGATATATAATACAACTTAAATCATTTAAAACCTATAACAAACATAAAAATCGAATACATGCACTATTACAAACAAGTCTTATTGGGAATCGAACTAGAACCTCAGCACCACTATCAAGGCTTACAATCAGAAGAACTGATTAAAAATATATATGCTAAAATAATGGAA
Organism: Troglohyphantes excavatus; assembly: GCA_963932185.1. NCBI lineage: Eukaryota > Metazoa > Arthropoda > Arachnida > Araneae > Linyphiidae > Troglohyphantes > Troglohyphantes excavatus. Next base: position 32,789,765 of record OZ010666.1, on the reverse strand, counting down.
ATTAAGATAATTGATTTATAATACTTAAATTTTTTATTTTACCCATCGACAACAAATAAAATAGAAAACCTTCTTCCGAACTATTCTTCTAAATTTGTCAAGTTTCGTTAAAATCGTTCTTCCCAAGATGATGAAGAAACTCACTGGTATATAATTACGAGTCCAGTACTATTTTGAGTACCAAGTACGGTACTCAAAATACCAAGTACGGTACTCAAAATACCAAGTACGGTACTCAAAATACCAAGTACTTAAATTACCGAGTACGTGGTACCTACTTTCTACTTTTCCACACCGCGACTAACGTGAGAACTATTACTTCTGGACAAATTAAAACATGCACCAAAACTCTCGAAAAGGCGCTATTTTGATAATCAATAATGATCATGTTTGCACACACCTATGATTAGAAATGTGGCACTATTCCCACAAAGTTAAGGTAAGACCTCTGAGTATAATCACTGGAATTGTAAAATTGTATAGTTTAAAAACAGTTTGATTTGAGTTTCAGAAACACGACTTTAAAAAAAATAATAAATAAACTTAAATTACCGTCACATAAATAACTTTATATGAAACATCAACACAATATGTCTGATGAATGCAGCATTATTATTTTTAATTAAAACAAGTTTTTTTGCAATTGTTTAACAACTGGAAATTTCCTACCAAAAACTTTCCTGGTCAGTCTCTTAGAAGGTTAGAAACAAGCTGGGCTTTGTAGATAAGAGTTATTAGCAGCGTGACCTATAAAATCCTCAGCATAAAAAGTCATAAAAGTAAAAAATCACTGCTTAAAGATGTAGTTTGTGCCAAAAAGTTCCTAAAGAATGTTAAATTGCGTTTTACATAAAGGAACTACAAAGAAATGCCCCAGATTATCGAAAAAAATGAGTATTTTTTTTATTCAAACACCTCCAACGCTACATCACTGAACTCTCAGTTTTTAAAAGAGTCTTTTTCTCATTTTAGTAAATGAGACAAATACTCTGAGAATCTTCACAATTATCCTCTAATTTAATGGTTGTCATAAACCGAGATATCTGCTTTTAGAAATATTGTTATTGTAATTTATATTTCAGATTTGCTTTTTTTAAACAGTAACTAAAATTCTATGAGATTTTCTAAAGGAAAATCGATTATGGGTCATATTGACGATATAATTTATTTGTCGTATATTCTAATAAATATGCTTTGTATAAATATACTAATAAATATACTAAAATAAACTTTGATGTGAAAAGTTTGGGTTATTTCTAATTTATACAATCTCTTTAAAATATAACAGTTGTTTTATTTTAAAGAGATTGTATAAAAAAGAAATAACCCAAACTTTTCATATCAAAGTTTTTTTTTATATATTTTTGAAACAAACTTTTTACATAGTTCTTACACTGTAAAAAGGTACTTAAAATTGAGTACCTGAACCTACTCATTTTCCTTTGAGTACAATTGCATCGTAAATGAGCGATGACGTACCCAGATTTAAGTAATCTTACTTCCTCAAAAATGAGAAGTATGATTTAATATTGCGAATATCAGCTTCAGTTCAAGCCTTATCTTAACAAACATACCGGCCAAACTTAAAATAGTTGTTCAGATGATAGCTTTCCCCATTATTTGATCTTGCTTAAATGGAAACTGAGTTATTTCAACTCAATTATCTTACTTCCCATTCTTTTGGCACAAATCTTTAATATTTCATCGGTTTATACGTTCTTCACATCGCCTGGTATTAGGCACTGGTCTGCAGTGTAAGAGGATATGGGTTCGGATTCCATGTGAGCCTTGGTTGTAATTGTCGATATTTATTGAAGGCGATTTATGAAGGCATATATATATATATATATATATATATATATATATATATATATATATATATATATATATATATATATATATATATATATATATATATATATATATATATATATATATATATATATATATATATATATATATATATATATATATATATATATATATATATATATATATATATATATATATGCAAGCTACTGATCTTTTTATTCAGTTTTATGAGAGTTCATTTTACTTATTTTTGAGTACCTATTTTTAACAGTGTAATGTCTAAAAAAATTATCAAATGCAACAAATAATATTTTATAACCTTTTAATGTTCGAAATAAGTTTATTTGATCTTTTATCTTATAGGTGTTCGCATAGATGTATACACATCTTATATTAACCAATATAATGCGTGTGTTCTCATAGGATTTTCACTGAGTTGATAATCCCTTAACTGATTAAAATTTCTCGCACGGAAACTGCAGGGGCTGTTCGAGTGACGCGTTTCCATTAGGATATATCATTAAGTATTCATAACACGCATTTTGCTATATCTGGAAACAAAGTAGGCTTCAAAAGATTACATAAATCCAATTAAGTAACTTTCAGCTAATTTACTTTATGAGAAAGAATGATATTGAGAAACATTTTCACACATGGGTTGATAGGATTTACATACTTAACAATTAGTTTTGCTCAGCATGGGAACACAATTGTATTTTTTATTATTTATTTAAACAATGATAGATTATGTATATTAAAAACACGTCCATTTAACATTTTCATGTGGGCTCCGTTAAATAAAAGTTGACTTGCCTGTGGGCTAAGTCCTAAACGGGATGAGAAAATGTCGCTGTGGGCGGAAATATAAAGAATTCTCAAAGAATTGTGGAAGGACAAATTGCTATACTATAAAAGACGTGTATCTGTCTGACGGACGGATCGTTAACAACTCTTCCTTCCTCAAAGCAGACAGATTTGCAGGTGCGAGTACGGTCACTTGAGGGGTTGAAAAACTGAAAAGCCCAGCTGAAAATGATCTGTAGAAACCATTATTCAAACGTCACATGTCCGAAACCATGTAATTACAATTACCTTCTGTCGCAAAGAGTATAAATCCCCCCCCCCTTGTGGTCAAAATAGCGCCTAATCCCTCGCTAGATCTGTAAAACCTATGGGATAACACATGTTGTCCCTGCCAGATGTAAATGTTACGATTTTAATTATATTTTGTAAATTTTAATGTGTAATTACGCACCTGACGGATAGGATATGCGTACGACATATTCAGAAATACACATAATATAAAAAAATATATATAAAATAACGCTCCTGCAATGGAAACAAGCTTATAGTTTTGATATTTCGCTCCTCCGTATAAAGGGTTAAATAGCGTATAATGAAATAATATAAATAAAATTATCACTTCGATTAATATATGATTGGACGGCTTTTTAAAATAGCTTGAATTGATCATATACATAGAATAACATCGATATTTTAATGCACACTTGTGTTTATTTTTGATGTATGTGAGGTTAATTTATTTGATTTCTCACAAATTAATATATAAGATTTTAAATTGTGGTAAGTGAAAAAGTTATTTACTACCAAATGTTATTTTCCATCTAATATAATAATGCTTCAAAAATTAAATGGCTGTCTTAAAAAAAATGAATTGTCAATTATCTCATATGTATACTTAAAGCACCTGTATGTTATATTTTTAAATGTGTAACTATACACATAGTTTGCACACTGTTAAAATAGGTATGCAAAAATAACGGAAATGTACTAATTTTTTGAATACATTCGATACTTATCATGGCTCTGAATACATAAGTTCCATTTAAAAAAAGACATGTACTTAAAAATGAGTTCAATGGGTAAAAATAAATAAAAAGAGCAGATGCAAGTCTACATAGGCTGCCTTCATAAATCACTTAAAATAAATATCAACAATTACAACCAAGACTTACCGGGAATCGAACCCAGATCTTCAGGCACAACTTTTCAGAGCATTATCCTTTAAGGTACCAGGGCGTTGTAAAACAGTTATAAACAAAAGAAATGTTAAAAAATTGTGTCAAAAAAAATTGGAAGTAAGACTATTGAGTTGTAATAACTCAGTTCCCTTTTAAACTAGACATAATGTAATGTGGAAAACTATCTACTGAACTAATATTTTAAGCTTGTCAGGTCGCTTTGAAAAAAATTGATATTATAAATATTAAATCACACTGCCCATTTTTTCGAAAATTCGATTACTTAAATTTGAGTACGCCATCGCTCAAGTACGATGTAATTGTGCTCAAAGAAATACAAGTACATTCATTTATTAATTTTTAAGATTTTTTTGTACAGTGGAAAAAACAATTTATAATTCAATGTATAGAAAATGCCTTTCCTAAAATTAATGGGTTGTAAAGTACGATAAAAAGAATAAATCTCATCAATTAAAATCTAAATAATTTCAATTAAACGTGTTAAAAACATTTTATGTCGTAAGACAATAATTATTACTTTTTAAATGTTCTGCTTCAAAACCCAAATTAGTCTGACCGAATCCAAGGATAGTGAAGACCATATATATATATATATAAGGTGCGCTCGTACTCGGGCTGCCTGACGGAAGGCGGAGAGAGCAACTATTTGACGTCATAGTGACGCCTTCCTTCGCCTACTGTGGGCGTGTCTAATGCTCTTGTTTGAACCAATGGCAAGGCTGAACTAGAAGCGCTCGCGTTGGTAGATGGTGCTGTCATCTATTCGTTTTTTGTGAACTATTAAAAAGTGATAAGCTAAAATTATTTAGTTACTTTTACTGCATTTTATGAGTTTAAATTATATTTTAAGGATTGCATTTAGTATGGAAAAATTTCAAAAGAGTTGCTTAATAAATTAAGCGTATTAAAATAATATTAGCTGCCACGAGAGCATGCCCATGAATGTTGAAAGAGTAAAATAGTGGTCGGAACTATCTGGTCAATGCATTTGTATTGGACATATTAAATGAGTTACAATTTCAATCAAGTAAAATACGGGGACATAACAAAACAAGGACAGATTAGTAGTGAAGTTACCTGAACACAATTATTTACAGATATTTACATTATTTTGCTAATTAAAAATTAAATCCCCAGTTGTTACGCAACCGGGGATCGAACCTAAGTAGCAATGCTTGAAACACACAGCCAATGAGAATGATCAAAATCCGATAGTAAGGCGGAGCTAAAATGATGTCAAAAGTAAGGCGGAGCTAAAATGACGTCATTTAGTTGCTGTTCCTTGCCCACTTTCAAAAAGCGAAAAACGAGCGCACCTTCTATATGTAGTCTTCACTATCCTTGGACCGAATCTTCCTTTTCCACATTTCAAATACTTGTTTCTAAATTAATTTTCCGAAAGGGACAACAATTTCGAAAACCGGAACCCACCAAATGTAAAGAAACACGCTGTGGCAAAAACAGTTTTCGAAGATGTTTATTTCATACGAAATTTTTCTAAATGTTTTATTTTCCCATTCTTTGTAGTCTTTTTCTCGCCGAGTTTAGATAGAAAAGCAATTTAATCGTAAGGAAAGTCTTTGAGTACTTTGTAAACTTTGGAACTCTTCTAATAAAGGAATGAGGAAAAGAGTTTTCTAAAGCTTCCCTTTTCCCCAGTTTTGAGTGTGTGAATCTGAAAAAATATCGAACACTTCGAGAGATAAAAACGTTAAATTTGTAGAAAGTTGCAAAACTTGTTCCTAATGGAAAATACACATTTCCTATGGGATATTTACATTGGTAATTCTTATGGTTGTGGGTTATGTTTGACATTAACAATATAAAACTGTGAAGAAAATTACATTTAAAAGTAGTACATTTTAAAGATTTTTATTTTAATTTGCGGATGCTTGTAAAGGAACGAAATTACTATTTGCTTATGTGTGAAAAACACGTCACGAAATTATTGCGCAGGGTTGCCAGTTTGAACTGAAATAATATGTGGCGACATTATTTTGACGCCTTATGAGATATATCTGTTGCGCTACTTTGTGCACATTTGATCGCTTATGCTATTTCTATTCATAGTAGGACAATGAAGAGGGAAATAATAGGAAATTAGAAGGGCTCTAACATCATATGTTAATTTAGGGAAATCTCTTTAAATGGAAGATACAAGCCCACGTGAAAAGCTTCCAGGGATTATATTGTAATATATTTTAGATCAACTAAAATTAGAGGTTTACAGTAAAAGGCTGTATATGTATATATTATATATATATATATATATATATATATATATATATATATATATATTATATGTATATACAGATCGTTGGATAGATTCATAGCTAGATATATTACAATGAAACACACTTTTTGTAGTTTTTATTTGAATTGTAAATTGAATTATAATAATTTGTCCTAATATGTTAAATATAAGATTATTGCGTTTCATTTGCAGAATTTTAAGATTTTAGCTTATTTCTTTCATATCAGAAGGTAAAATGGACGGAAAATAGATAAAAAACTAAGTATTTTTAGTTCAAAGTCCAATTTATCTCTTGGAAAAAAAGTAAACATATTTTTTTATTAAAATGTTTACAATCCTTTTATTTTTAATTTAATTCTGAGGTTTATAAATAAATATTTATTCGTTTATTTAAAATTATTCTTACGTACTTTTAATAAATACAAATAATTCTGAAACATTCTTCAGCAATCATTTATTAACATATCTAGTTGAATTACATATCATGAGCATTTTATACTAAAAAATAACAATAAAATATAATATTAAATACTTTATTAAAATATTACTTATCATATTAATTCAGCATGATTTTTCGAAGTAATTTAAAAATAAATAAAAAACTTCACTGTCATGCTAAAGACAAAAAAGTAATTATTTATTCAGAAATAATTCTTTTAAAGTCGGAGCCTTATGATCTACAAATTCATTGCGTAATCCTTCAGAAGTTTTAATATATTCATACATTCAGAAAACTTTTCATTTTTAATAACAGTACTTTTTCACATTTACATAACAGCTCATCCCACATAACCATATCTTGAGCACACATCTAAAACGAAATTCAAGACAGCAGAAAAGAACAACACTTTTCTTTGCTGGAATTCCAAGCGAGTAATCGTACTTTTATGCACTTTTTCGTACTATGCGAACCATTGCTGTGAAATTAATTTTTCAGCAAGATTACATGGTAAAAAAAATCTGCTTTAGGGATTAAGTAGGTGGTGGGACATAAAAGTCCATAAACCGAGCCTTAATCTATGGTGTAATTAAATATGTAAGACGTATATGACCTTTCTTAACTTTTCTTCGGTTGGAAGTAACGTAATGCATCTTGATTAGGGTCAGCGATGTCATTTTTTTTTGTTTATGTTTAACGATATTCTACCATATTATTATTTCATCAAAGCCTGATCTTTTGCGATGGTAATATAATAAGAAAATATGCAAATGTGGCTGTTTTTTTGTTCTTCGGCTTTGATAATGAAAGGAATGTGTATTGGGTTCATACTAAAAAGGGTTAAGTGATGCTGTGTGTTACGCCTTAGACATTTTCGAGAAAGTTACCAACTAAGTGTCTGTTGCTAATGTAAATGGTTGCCTTAAAGTCTACGTTCTTTAATTAATTGACTGTATATTTGTTGTTAATAATCTGCATCATAAACCATAAATACCAAAAATAAATATATTTTATAAATTATTTTAAAAGTTTATAATATATTAAAGTAAGGAGCAACCTTACTTTAAACCTTAAGTATATTTTTATATTCAGACAAGAACTCACGATTAACAGTAAGTGTGTTATGCAAAATATTGATAAATTAGTATATTAATGCAATCTTGGACACTTAAAAACTAAATTTCGTTATTTTGCAAAATAATAAACAATTACTTGATTTTGAGATTTTTAATTGATGAACATTAAGTTTTGCCAAGAACTAAACTTTATTTATTGATAACTTCAGTTCGAATAACAGAACATTATGTAATCTTTATTGTTTGCTAACTTGAGTTCTAATAACAGAAAAAGAAGCAATCTTCAACTTTTACATTAGGTTATTTAAAGTATTGTTTTCCTTATTTACCGATAGTCAGAACGGTTTTGTTTTAACTCGATCTTACGATACTCATCTGTTTGTCTGTAAAATAGTTTGTTTGTAACGCGTTTACGACCAAACGCGTAAGTTTCATTCTTTTCAAATTTGTGAACGTTTTTAAGTTGTCTTTCTGCTAAAACTGAATATTCATTTTTTTAATATTTTTTTGTCAGTTTTGAGGAAACGGTTATATGTAAAATGCTCCGTTTAAATATTTCGTGAATCTAAGAAATTTATTTTGTCGATGTTTCAAGAAATTTATTTCGACAAAAATGAGAAGAATTTCAAATAAAAATCGACAACATGACATCTAACCAGAAATATTTTGCTGCGAAGTCGCGTGGGCTATCGATCGAGCCAGGAAAGTTCGTCTGGTTTGTGGCGATAAATGTGTAAGAAACGAAATTAGAATAGAGTGAACTGATGCCATCGGAAAGAAAACAATATAAATTACTTTTGTTAAAAATTTGAGGATTCTGGTTTAGTAAAAAGTTTCAATAACGAAAAGATTGTCGAAATTGCTGAAAATAGCCTTGAGGATCGCAGAATGCAGAAAATGGTAGTGTTATTTCTGAGGGTATATTTACTATTGTTTTATAATAAATTATATGTGGGTTAATAGATTGAAGGGAGACTCAAGCCCCAAATTCCCAAAAATATTTAATGTTTTTTTCGTCACCTTCTTAAGTATGCTGCACATACTTAAGAAGGTGTGTATAAAATTTCAAAACAATAAAACAAACAGAACATATGTTTTTCTTAGATATTTATATGCCATTTATCATCTTTCTATACATTTTTCGTCTGCAACAATCGTCATTTACTCAAAATATTTTTTTTTACATTTTGGTCATGTTTAAAATACTAAGGCTTTGTAACTAATTAACTTAAAACTAAACTGTTAATAGGTTTTGAAGCTTTAATATTTGTTTTATAAACGTATGGATATATTTTTAAAATTAAGTTATACATTATTTTTTTACGAATTATTAAACATAAAAATTCAAATACTTTTTAGGTTTTGAACTTAATTTTTTTTTGAAAACTATTAAAACCCAATTCTGCAAAAGTCTATTCATACGTCTGTAGTACATACCTTGACGTTATTTAAACAATTATATTTTTTAAATTATTATAAAAAAAGTATATTTAAGCATAAAAAACGCATAAAATAAAAAATATATATTTTTGTATTTGATTATTGTTCAGAAAAAGATGTTCTATTAATATTAAAATATGGTATTTCTGAATTCATTAATAAATCATTTGGGGCTCGGGTCTTCCTTAAGCATCACAAAATATCGAAACAGTTCATTTCAAATATATTGGTTTGTCCCTTAACTATTCATAATACAAAAAGTGCACATGTTATGCTTTATATATTATAACCTTTTACGATATAAGTAATAATTTGTTATTCGTAAATTTTTAATTTTTATAATACGCAGGACAATTTTAACAATTAAATGTTTATCTCTGTGAAAAATGTAGCCTCAAGTATTCAAACATGCCCTATTATTCCGAAACCCTAGATTTGTGTCTTCGAAAACATCATTAAATTATCCTGTTTCTACTTAAATTCTGAATAATAGCACCATTTGCAAGAATAACATCTTATTTCATCCATTGATTCTCAGGAAACACATTTAAATTTGAATATTTACTTTGTACTTGGTGTACAATTAGAGAAAGTTAATTAGGAAAAGGCGAAGAAATAATCTCTTTCTCATGTGTTTTAATTAAATTTCTGTTTTTACCTGGATTTTGCTTTTGGTGTCTTGTTATCTCGCATTACTTTCAGGTGAAAGTATCCTTTAATTGAATGCTGAACCGATTGGAGATGTAACATGTTGACCTGTCTGAATGTATTCAAATTAAAAACCTAATTAAATGATAACTGAACTTTTTTTTATCAGTTTATTACTGTTATTTTATTATTAATTTAATGCATATGTTCAATTAAAAAATTATATAAGGATTTATCCATTTTACAAGTAATCTTTCAGTAATACAGTTAGAATTATTTTTTAAATGACTACTAATAGATTTACTAAATATATATTAATGAGTTGTTGAATACCGTTAGGAATTACAATGTATATAAAGTTGAGAAATGTATTTTTAAACAACATATTCAAATTAATATATTTCTGATTACTATTTGACAATTTATTTTGATTTTGTAATTTAATTATTTTTATATTAATAAGATATCATAAGTTTTAGAGAAAATATTTCTATTTTTTCTTTGTTAAGCACAAATTATAAGTCTTACGATCTATTTAACAGCGATTGAAGTGTTGAATTACAGTTGTTACACGATGTATGAATTTTAAATAATAATTTTAATAATTTTAAAATTACTAAAACTCATTTTACAATTCAATATTTTCATTTGTATTAAATAACAAAACAAATTAATATAATTTTTTTTTTGAATTAATATTTATAACTATTAAAAACATCAAATTTTATTTAAAATTAAAACTTGAATTGAATTGACTCTCCCTGAACACTTTTAGGTTCAAAATATTTTTATTAGTTAGTTTAAAGTTTATAATTAAAACTTTGACCACGCTAAGAAACTTTAACTTGGTAAGAATATATATATATATATATATATATATATATATATATATATATATATATATATATATATATATATATATATATATATATATATATATATATATATATATATATATATATATATTTTAAATACTTCAGATTTTAAATATATTAAAAAATGTATCGACATTATTATTACGTTTTCTCATACCATACAATGCTGGAGTAGTCTAAAAGCTTTTCTCTAGCATCACGTTCACTAGTAACTAAATATCGCAAAGAATACAAACAGTAATAGAATAGTTGGATATTTGAGTAAATAATAACTATTTTCTTAGTTCTCTTCGATTCGCGAGCAATTTCGTTCACGTAGACAAAAACAATATTCTTATTATTAGAAGAAAATCCGGTGTTATTTTATATATGTCTGGCATAAAAATATAAAAATGTCAAGGTTGCTAGTGATAGTAAAACTAATAATATATTTCTGATTACTATTTGACAATTTATTTTGATTTTTTTTATATTATTAAGATATCATAATTTTTAGTGGAAAATATTTCAATTTTTTTTTGTTAAGCACAAATTATAAGTCTTACGATCTATTTAACAGCGATTGAAGTGTTGAATTACAGTTGTTACACGATGTATGAACTTTAAATAATAATTTTAATAATTTTTTAATAATTTTAAAATTACTAAAACTCATTTTACAATTCAATATTTTCATTTGTATTAAATAACAAAATAAATTAATATAATTATTTATTTTTTGAATTAATATTTATAACTATTAAAAACATCAAATTTTATTTTAAATTAAAACTTGAATTGAATTGACTCTCCCTGAACACTTTTAGGTTCAATTTTTTTTATTAGTTAGTTTAAAGTTTATAATTAAAATTTTGACCAAGCTAAGAAACTTAAACTTGGTAAGAATATATTATATATATATATATATATATATATATATATATATATATATATATATATATATATATATATATATATATATATATATATATATATATATATATATATATATATATATATATATATATTTTAAATACTTCAGATTTTAAATATATTAAAAAATGTATCGACATTATTATTTCGTTTTCTCATACCATACAATGCTGGAGTAGTCTAAAAGCTTTTCTCTAGCATCACGTTCACTAGTAACTAAATATCGCAAAGAATACAAACAGTAATAGAATAGTTGGATATTTGAGTAAATAATAACTATTTTCTTAGTTCTCTTCGATTCGCGAGCAATTTCGTTCACGTAGACAAAAACAATATTCTTATTATTAGAAGAAAATCCGAAGTGTTATTTTATAGATGCCTGGCATAAAAATATAAAAATTTCAAGGTTGCTAGTGATAGTAAAACTAAAACAATCGCGCCATGTCATCTAACATTGCAGTTTTATTATTAGTTTGGAGAATTAATGCTTTATAGGAATACAAATAACGCGTTTTTTACTTTACCGCTTTATTAATAGTTTATGGAATTGATATATATTTTTATTTTATAAACTCCAAATTTATGATGCATTATTATCTAATATTTATGATGCTATTACAATTGTATATAATTTAAAAAATAATAATATAAGAAAGCATACATTTTTATTTTATAAAACCGAAATTTATAATGTATTTTTATTTAATATTTATGATACATTATTAGTTAATATTTATGATGCATTATTATTTAATATTTATGTTGCATTATTATTTAATATTTAGGATGCATTATTATTTAATATTTATGATGCAATTATAATTATATATAATTTTTGATGAACTAGGGTCGAACGACAAATATTCATGTCAAACTTTAATTCCTAATATAAAATACAAGATTTAATCATCGCTTTAGTTCTTTAGTATGAAAGTCAGCTAACACGGCTAACAATACTTAACTTTAGATTTAAACAATGAAAATATGCTTATATGATTGCTATTGCGATTAAATTCAAAGAAGAATTTTAATACGATTAATTATTCATTTGTCAATTAATTTTAGAAGGGTATCAAGTATAACGAAATTGGTTGGTTTACAAATATTTATTTCCAAAGTCAAAAGGTCTGGTAAATTAAAATGGGCCTATTGTTAATTAAATATCGTTAAAAATAAAGAAAACGCGCGGATAATCATCAAATTATAAATAATGTCCCAGATTAAAGTAAAGTGAAACAGTTTCGTGGTCTCGAAACAAGTATTGTTAAATTTTTGGTTGTCCCAGATTTAACTAAATAATTCAACCGCATCGATTCATAAAAATTTAACAAAGCATTTGAAATCACCAGAAAACTTTGTAATAAAATTTATATAAAAATTAATTTGAATATTCCAGCAGTATTACAATCCTTGATTGCTGAATTAAAATATATATGCTTGTTAAAGTAATTTAAGTATAGCTGAAAATTTTGTTTCTTGTGAAATGTAGTCTGTGATGAGCATTAAGACTGGAATACTTTGAATAGATTTCACTGCAGAAATGTTGTATTTGAAATCCAATTTGCGAGACTATAAACTTTTTCAAAAGCAAAAACACTTTCCTAGCAGCGATTTAAGTAATTTTCCCAGTGAACAATAATAATATAGCAGTTGAAAACGTGAATCTGAAGTCTCGCATATATTGTTTGCATTTCCTCTATTTAGATTTGCTTTCACCATAAAGCCATACTATTACCCCATTGTTTGCATTTATTTTAATATATCCCTTGAAATAATAACTTAACCGAAAAGAAAGCTAAATATCACGAAGAATACAAACAGTAAATAGAACAGTTGGATATTTGAGTAAATAATAACAATTTTCTTAGTTCTAAAGAGCAATTTTGTTATCGTAGAATAAACAATATATTTATTGTTATGAGAAAATAGAAGTGTTATTTTATATATAACTAAAGTTAATAATATATATAGTTCAAGGTAGTTAGTGATAGTAAAACTAAAACAATTACCGTTTTATCTAACATTGCAGTTTTTCGTTATTAATTTAGAGAATAAATGTTATACAGGACTAAAAATAACACGTTTATTTTATTTTGAAGATTTTTAAATATTTTATAGAATTAATTATAATATTCGAAAGCATGCATTTTTATTTTAACATTTTTTAATTTATGATTCATATTTTTAAATGTTTATAGTTTTCAAAGTTAAAATATACAGGGGATGTGAAATATTTTAACGAGCGTTGGATACTTATATACATTATCAATTATCATTTTATAACAAATATATAAGTCATAAAAATATACAATGTGAAATAGAAGTACTTTGTTGTATTTATCTAATTTCTTGGAAATCACATATTTTTTAATTTGTGGCCATATATGTTTTAAAAAAAATGTGGTCAATGTCGGCTATAAATATTTATTGTAACCAATTAAAAAAAATTAGTTATTATTATGGCCACCGATAATATTTTGAAAATATCTTTAAATCAGTTTTTTACTTTAAGCTTATTATTTAAAAGTTATGAATAGTACAAAAAAAATATTGAAGTTCTAGCAAGCGTCCATTAGTAACATATAGTGTTATATAATGTAGTATTTCATACTTCATAAAATATTTTTAAATGCAGACAAAACAATATATTTCCTTCTTTTTTAGGTTTCTTGGAAGAATTAGAAAGAAAGCAACTCCAGAAGAGTGGAATTTGATACCTAGTTACACCATTAGTTAGAAACAGTCAATTTTATAACAACATTTACTGTATGCCATAGTCATTTTGTTATTTAAAAGTCATATTTAAGTCATATTGTTATTTACTATTTTGTGTTTTTTTTCTGAGTTTAGCGGTGTGTTCTTTATTATAAGTAAATTATTCCTTTATACTTTGAAATAAACATCAACATAGGAAACCACAGATGTACACTTTTAGCTGTCATATAAAGAGCATATAACCTCAATAGAAATATCAAAATATTGCATGTGTAGTATTATGGAATTGTGATTTCTCCTATGTATATACATAATGAGTGGAAATCAGCTTATTGAGATGGAAGCCGAAATCGAAACACCCCCTCTCACAGCCCATGATAGTTTGGGAACTATCATGAAGACAGTGAATCTCAGCTTACAAGAAATGTGCAACAGCACGCTCTTCAACAACGGGACAAACTGCGGGAACTTATCAGATTCCGATGATTATGGCCGAGAAGACTACAGTGAAGCGATGGCCATGGAGCGTCTTCTAAGCGTCGTCGTCCCAATCCTGTTCGGCATCATAATACTCGTCGGGCTTTTCGGCAATGCCCTCGTTGTCATTGTTGTCACATGCAATCCTCAAATGCGGTCCACCACCAACCTTCTGATCATTAACTTGGCGATGGCTGATCTGCTGTTCATTGTATTCTGCGTACCTTTCACGGCTTGGGACTATTCCCTTCCGTATTGGCCATTTGGCGATATTTGGTGCCGGATTGTTCAGTACCTGGTAATAGTTTGTGCGTATGCGAGCATATACACCTTGGTTTTGATGTCTCTGGATAGATTCCTTGCTGTTGTTCATCCTGTCACGTCCATGTCGATCCGCACAGAGCGAAATGCTTATTTTGCGATAAGTTTAATGTGGATTGTTATATGTCTGTGTTGTATTCCGGCTCTTCAGAGCCATGGTGAGTTGTATTATGAGTTTGCCTATACTCAATACTCGGTGTGTGTATTTCTGGCCACCCAGGGTTATAACTTCGCCGCTTTCCAGATTTGCTTCTTTTTGTCGTCGTACATCATCCCACTGGGCTTGATATTCTGTCTCTACCTATTTATGTTGAAGAGGTTGTGGTTTGGCGTCACTCCAGGCGGGCACATGAGCGCTGAAAGTGTGAAATCAAAGAAGCGCGTTACCAGGATGGTGGTGGTAGTGGTGGTGATATTCGCGTGTTGCTGGTGTCCCATACAGATCGTGATGGTCTTGAAGAGTGTGAATGCTTATGGTCTCAGTCGTACCAGCATTATGATACAAATAACATCTCATGTCCTTGCTTATATGAATTCCTGCGTGAATCCGATTCTGTACGCTTTTCTGTCGGATAACTTTCGGAAGGCATTCAGGAAAGTCATATATTGCAATCCAAGACACAACTGTCCGCAGAGGACTGTATTAGACAGAAATGACAGGGAGGGCACTTGTACGACTAAGACTACTAAAGTCAATAATGACATAATGTAAAGCGAAGCAAACTTCTGGATAATCATATTTTAAATTAACTGTTTATTCGATCTGTAAAGTACATATTCTGGAATTTCAATAACGTTGTCTAATCATTATGGAAAACCTGTTAGCTGCGATGTTATGCAGACTATTTATGTATTTTCACGTTTGCAGAAGATCTCTTATACGCAGCAATATTTTTATTACATATCAAGTAAATATCAATAAATAGAAAATACATATGAATATGTTACTTAATTCACTTTAAACACTATAATTATACACATTTAAAAAGATATTTTACAGTTTTCGAGTTAACAATTTGCAATGCGTCACATGTAAATTAAAAGTCACATTTTATATCTTAGGGAAACACTATGAGAATATGTATATATTTATCATACACCATTTGATTTGTAAATACAAATATTTATTGTAAATACGATTTTAATTTCAAATAAATCACTCAACATTCTTCTCGATGTTTGCATGTATAGTTGAAGTGAGAAAATATCTACAGTACTGATATGCTATTTAGAAATTTATTTATTGTAACATTTTACAAAATCATGAAATATTATTTTATAATATAAAAATGTAAATGAATTAACGAACATATATAACTAATATTTAACAGTTCGTTATTTTATTGTTTTGTACTTATTTCAATTATGTATAATTGTATCACAAATTAATTAGTAGAACAAATAATAAATAAAATTAATTAATAAGTAGTAAAAATTAATTGTAGGGCTAAAGTGCTTTGAAATTAATCAAGTTAATAAATTTCAACTAAAAACATTGGTGAATATGTTACATTACCATACTCGAATTTCACACTTTAAAATTATCATATATTGTCACAAGACACATAAGCACTCGCTCAAATAAAATGTTTATTTACAAAAGATAGTACATGTGTACGTAAAATCCAATTACACAATGTTCAAACGGATATATTTAGAATATTGTTTAAGACCATATTAATATTTTATTTCTAAATTAAAATGTGTAATCTTTATTATTCTTAAGGGTATTAATCATGTATAATTTGCTGCAAAAGATTTTATGTATAAAATATTGTTCAATGGGTGCCCTTCCATGTGTCATACTGTAGTCTTTTTACAATTGTTTAACCAACTAATATTATATGTTAAACACCACTAGTTTAAACTAATCAATATTATTTGCAATCAGGGATTTTATATGTACATAATGTATATTTTTAATGAACATAATTGAAGACGTGGGTGTAAGAACAAGGCAGCTCCACTTTTCAAAATTGTTCAGGAAATACGAAACACATGGAACGTTTTTTGCATCGTGTAAAGCAAAAGTACATGTCCTTTTCATTTACATTTCTTAACCATTGTTTAGAGCTGTTTGGTTCTTGCATTACACGAAAGATGATATTTTTTTCTTTATAGAAATAAGCGAAACATTATAAATAAGAAAAATGTGGAGCTGCCGTGTTCTTGTTCCCACCTCTTCAATTGAATAAAACTTAAAAGAGATTCACAAAAAAAAATTGTCTAGGATATAAAATTTAGAACACGTGTAGCCACATATTTGTGTCTGAAGTCTAAAACATTTTAACAAAACAAATGCTGAATACGTTAAAAAAAAAGGGGACTCGCTGATCTAGAAACAAATATTTAATTAAATTTTCTTTGACGGTTCTAATGAAATCTTCATAAAAAGCTCGTCCATGCTTCATTGCATATGCATTAAAATGTATTTTAGCTCTGTTAATTTCGCCAAAACTCGCCAAGAATAAAAACTACTATTATTTCCTCATTTTTAGGAAACACGGATTTTTCCAACCACAATTTCTTCACATGGAAGTGCATTCAAATATAAATTACACAATGTATGTCACCTAAATAAATATGTATTCAGATAAGTTAACATATTTTATTATTAGTTGCTGTTGAATAGTTTTATAAAACTTTAAAAGCCCTTTTCATTTAATTTGTGTGCAAAAAATATACATTCTATTAAACATACATTAAATATTATTTTAAATATTCGTGTGTGTCAAATTAGTTTTGTAAAGAAGAGCAATGCGTAAAATTCCATTTTTTATATGAAGTAGTATAAACTAATAAATTCATTAAATATTTTATAAAATGATGTATAAGTTTAAACCTCTGGCAATATCTTCAGTTAATGAAATAAATGAGTATTTTAAAGAATGTCAATTTTATGTGAGGTATATGTTGTGATATAATATATTAGACATAATTGTTAAATGTTTATTGTGAATGTATTTTACTATGTATTTAATGTATAGACGAGTTAATTAGAAATTAACTATAAATTTGTGTATTGTTATTTATGTGAAACATCATTCCACCACGACCGTAGAAATTCGAGGAAGAGCTGTGCTTTACGGGGCTCCACAGAACTTCTTCTGAATTCATAATTTGAAGTATTTTTCTTTTGAATCGTTGTTTATTTGTCTGTAACTAGAGCATTGTGTTAAAAATAAAATATTGAAGAATGTTAGATTGAACTTGCGTTGGCTCAGTTATTAATTTTTCTAACCCCTACTTAAAGGAGGCGTTTCACATGATTCGATTGTTAATGAGACCTTTGCAGTTACAATTTTTATCGCTTGAGATAGCTTTTATTCTGTGGCTGTAAGAAACACATTTGTATTGCGATGCACACAACTTGGCACCGCTTGCGATGCCCGTGAAGCTTTATCACATGAGCCGTAGTCGATGCCGTGAAGCGTTATCACGTGGCAGTGGTTGATGCCGAAGTGTTATCAAGTGGCAGTGGTTGATGCCGTGAAGCGTTAACACGTGGCAGTGGTTGATTCGAAGTGGTCACAAGTGCTAGTCGAAGGTTGCGTCGAACTTTCTTACCGGGTCACCATTTGTGGCTCAACGCACACATTTGTAGTGCGATGCACACAACTTGGCACCGCTCGGTTTTGATCCTAGGAACGTCGGTTTGCTACGCCGATACTCTGCCAGTCAGGCCAAAGTGATCACTCTCGCCTAAGCTGGAGTATCGTGTAGAAGCAATGAACCCCACAGTTCTTTGGCAATACTTTCGATTCTGGGTTTATTTTCATTTTGCTGTACACATAGAATTTTTCTTTTTTGCTTATAGTCCCCAGAACATGTCTGGATGTTATGTGTTTTTATTGCGTAGTTTTAAAGCTGTATTTGTATTTTATATTATTAACGCAATGTTCTATATGACGAGTTTCTATCTTAAAAAATCCCATGTTTAACCCTATTATACGAATCTTTATAAACAACTGAAAAACTTTTAATGTTGCCAACTTCACAAAATAACTGTCCCTTAACTCCTGATTTTTAAAGTCAATATTCCTTGGTACGATTGGGCCTCTGATACGCATTACCAGAAGGTCCTTTATACAGAAATATTTTAAACTATACTCAGTTTTCATATGGATTGTGTTACAATATTTAGAAATGGGTACTTAAAAGCAATATAATACCAGTCTACAAGTATTTATGTTAAGCCATTAAAATTTTAAAAGTTTTCCATTAAGACAATACATTTCAACAACTCAGACATTGCAACATTTCAAGAAAAATTTTCTAACCATCCTTTATGTCCATAATTCTCTGAAAAATTGTAAATTTCAGTTTTAAATTATGAAAATGGGAAAGGATTTGCAATGAATCTGATTAAAATGAAAGTTTCCTCCCCAGACGCCATTAAAAGCTTACGTTAATGGATATGGTAATTTTTCAATTGCTATTCATGGAATAATCTTTGATAATACCAAGTATCACTATCTTTAAAAGACTGGACGTGAGGGTATTTCATATTTAATATCGATTTTCTCCCGTAATAAATAACCGCAATATTTCTAGAAATACACCTTTGAGAGTCATTTAGCATAATATATAGAGATAAGTTTTAAATACTTATTAACATTGTAATACCACAAAGGCACCTGGAGTCATAATTTAGGTGGATATTTATTAAGATCGTAAACATTATTGAGGAATATTTCTCGTAATTTAAATAAATTTATGGAATATTGACATGTTTAAGATAAAATAATTTTAAGATAATTTACTGTTGGGTAGGTAATACCTTCATTCCAAACACATAAACTCGAAAATTTAAAAATAAACAGTTTTAAATCTTTACACATGTATTAAGATTATTTTTATAGTAAAATTCTAAAGTTCTTCATTTTATTTTATAAGCATTTTGTGTAGTATCGCAGAAAGATAGGCTTGTGGTCATTGGTATATATTTAAGATTAAAATGGTCGAGCTAATCAAAAAATCCCCAAGTAGGGATTTTACAAAGATCTATAGTGGCTCAAATGTCCCCACATTGGTCGTGGATCGGGAGCTCATGTGGTTTTCATCGATATGTGGCCGATTAAAAATTACGATGTGTTGTCCTTGGGCTTTTCTTTGAGAAAGTAAATCAGCCCTCCCAGCTAAAAAAGTCAGTATGAAACCTTCATCAAAATTGTTGAAGGTTTTTTGAAGTTTTTATAAAGGATATTGAAACAAAAAACTGCAGTTTTTTGAAGTTTTTAATTTTTCTGCATAAAACCTTTAAAATATCTGCGTTTTCCCTTCATGAATAAAAAATTGAAGGTTTTTTGCAGGTTTTTATGAAGTTTTTTTGCAGTTTTTATGAAGGACATTACAACAAAAACCTTTAATTTTATAGATCTTCAAAAAAACGGCAGTTTTCCTGCATAAAACCTTCAATTTCAAAATTTTGATGAAGGTTTTATGCTGACTTTTTTGCTGTGCTTTTATACAATATTTTTTTGTTTATTATCAGGAGCATGCATGTATTATTATTTTTATTATAGAACTGTAAAAAATAAAGTTCTAAAAACAAATAGAATATGCCAGGAAATATTTTCTTCGCAGGAAATACTGTTTTCAATTGTTTCCGTAAATTTGCATTACGGACGCAATACGGCTTGTTTGTGCTGCAGAGGGTGTATGGACACTATAGTACAAAATGACGTAACTAAGTACATAATTTGCATTTATTCATGCATTGCAATTCTGACAGGCTTAACTCACTGTTAAAAATAGCAACTCCACATAAGTAAAATGTACTCATTGTTGAGTACAGTCGATGTTTTTCAAGGTTCCAAATACATAAGATTCAATTTTGAAAAAGACATGTACTCAAAAATGAGTATAATGCATAATATCAGCAGATGCTAGCCTACATAAGTTGCCTTCATAAATCATTTTCAATAAATATCGATAATAACTACCGACTTACCGGGAATCGTAGCCCAGATCCACAGGCACCGCAATCTATATAGTATCATCTCACCGAGCACATAAGTTTCAATTTTGAAAAAAGACATGGATTTAAAAATGAGTACAATGCAATGGGTAAAAATGAATAAAAAGAGCATATTCTTGGTTAGAAAGGTTGCCTTCATATCGATAATTACAAACATTGCTTACCGGGAATCGAACCCAGATATGCAGGCACCGCTGTCCACAGCCTTATCAGTTAAAATACCAGGGCAACTTAGCGAAGTTATAAACATAATACATGCTAAAAAGGTGTACCAAAAGAATGGGAAGTAAGATAATTGAGTAGCAATAACTCAGTTTTCATTTATGCCATTGATTTCAAATAATGTAGAAAACCATCTTCTGAACAACTATTTTAAGTGTGTCAAGTCACTTTGTTAGGATGACTTGTGACAAAAGCTGACATTAACAGTAATAAATCACATTGCTCATTTCTGAGAAAGTAAATTTTTTTTATTGGAATACGTCATCGCACATTTAAGATGCAAAGGATGCAATTGTACTCAAAGAAAAACGAGTAGGTGTCTTAGATAAGTCATTTATCACCATAAGCTGATTCCATTTTAAATTATAAGGTATAGGAATTTGTATACTTAAGCTATAGAACCCACTCATTATTAGTATCATTTTGTTCGTCTTAAACTGATATATCAACCTGCTTAAACTTCAGTTCCGTAATTGAATTTTGTAAAGAAATTATTTTTGCTTCACATTGAAATCTTCGACAAATCGTCACTTTCTACTCAACACAATTTTCTCACAAATAACTTAATCTGTCTAACTAGTTAAATAAAATAAGTTGTTTTCTTTAATTTAAATACACACTTGCCATGATACGTCGATTACAATTAAAGTTACAGAGGTTTAAATGGTCGAATTATTCCAGAAATGTTACTCATTGACCCCTCTCCACGCGAAAACGGCGCCATCTGCTCACGCGACACATGCGCGATCGAATAATGGTGTTTCTGTTTTATACAGAACGATAAAATACGCGAGAATAATACGGTTGGAAATATATACAAATATTAATGTTACATATTTTTTGCTACACAACAGAAATGCGACCCTCTACTGATCAAAGTGAAAGACGTTTAATATCAAAATTTGAAATGAACAGTCGTTAAATAGGCTAAATCAATAGAAAATCAAAAATGTATTACACATTTATTTATCTATCAGAAAATAAAATTACTTATGACGATTTCTTTAGATAAATTTAATTTTGCGATCTCAATTGAATGGTTAAGATTAGAAAGGGAAATATACCGCAATTTGTTAAAAATAAATTTAAATAGTCAATGATTTAATTGTTGTTATTGTTTATATTGTTAATAGTCAATGATTGAAGTGATGTTTAGGATGTTGAAGTTTCAATTGAGCAGCTTGTTTCCATGCGAAAGTGACTTTGGAGTAATAAAAATAGTTAATCGACTAAAAATAGTTGATTAAAGGAAGGAAAATGTTTATCCCTTTATTTAAAGTTTACTCGAATGATGAAATCAAATATATCAAAAATTGGTGGCCTACTGTTTTAAGAAGACTGCAAAGACCTTGGCCAAATGAACAATTTAAAATAATCAAGTACATATATCTACTTTTTATGCACACCGCAAGACAACAACGCAACAAAAACTTCCAAACTTTTTAAAAGAGTAAATTTTATTTTTCCCTCTCAAGGGGTCTGTTCTTGAGTTCCTATCAAGAGAAAGAAGCTCGAGGATGTTTTAAGAATTATTTATTATGTTCCTGATGAGTAAATAAAATTTATAACAACAGCATTTTCACCTGGCCAACTTCAATTAACAAGGAGGAATATTTACAGTGAATATGAGAGACAAAAGAGCTGTTAGCTAACAAGGCTTGATTTTCGGAGAAAAAAATAGTAAAACTTGTTATAGCAGTTATTTGACACCTTTTTAAAAAATTATAGATATTTGTTTAAGTAATAAAAACAAAATGTATATTAAAATGCGATTGTTTACTGTAAATGGAATTTTTTTACTACCTAAACCTCGTTGAGATTAAAAAACGAAAATATTCATTGGACTTTGAGTGATTCCTATTCAACATCTATATGACACCTATTCAATTATAAACCGTAAATTTATCAAAACAATTGGACAGTCTTCAACTTTTGAAGCAATCTTGCATTAATAAATGTTATTTATAATAGGCCATGAACGAAAGCGAATTTTTTTTGCTGAACCATATAAATATTTCCCTTTAAGAAACAATGTAAAACTGTCATTAAATCACGAAAACGTCAAAACCAGAACGTATTCGGAACATCAAAACATATTTTACAGTTTATATTTCGCTCAATCTCCATCCACCAATGTGCCGTTAGCAGAACTGAATCGTCCCCAGAAACTTTTGTGCCCATGAATTTCCTGATCCATCCCCAATCCTTCTTTAAAGCAAACGCGTGTGGAAGAACCCTGAAACGGAAGATATACTTTCATAAATTGCCTGATTTTCCGCTTCAACTTTCGCGTAGATTTGGATTTGGGAGAGATTCGTATTCCCAATGCATTTCCTGTGCCACAGTAATCAGTTCGCAAGGGAGCAAGAGGACCGTATTATATCTTAGAGATAGAGACCAGGGGGATTCCTTTTCTATTGTGCAGGAAGTTATGTGTTTTTAAAAAAAATATCTTTTAAGAATAGGTTTATTTTAACAAGGAGGTATAAAGGCAACGACGGGGGCGTTTTATCGGGGCTACGTTTCACGGTGTACTGGAGGCGGAGATAGATGGAAAATGGCTGGCGTGAAATTGAGAAGGGTTGTTTTTATGTTGCTCCCGCGGCATTCTTTTCAAATGAAATCGAGCTGGTGATGTGGAGACTGGAATGGTCATTTGCTTCGGATTGATGGGATATTCTTTCTGACTGTGATTGCAAATTGAAATAGGAGGGAAATAAATTGCGGATAGATTTACTATGCTCTTAATTCAGAGCAGTGAATGGTAGAAGGTAATAATAAGAAAAAAGTATTGTTTGTATATGTATAATATTAGATATTTTACGAGCTTATTATACTTTAGTACGTATACAACACTTAGTTCAATAATTATTCCTTTGACATTTCGTTAAAATTTCATCAAATTTGATATAAAATAAATAAAATAATTTAATTTTTACTGGAATATAAATATTTTATAATGTTCGTAATAACATAAAAACTACCCAGCAAAAAAAGTCAGCATGAAACCTTCATCAAAATTGTCAAATTGAAGGTTGTTTGAAGGTTTAATAAAGGATATTGAAACAAAAAACTGCAGTTTTTTTGAAGTTTTTAATTTTTCTGCATAAAACCGTTAAAATATCTGCATTTTCCCTTCATGATTAAAAGTTGCAGGTTTTTATGAGGGTTTTTTGCAGTTTTTATGAAGGACATTGAAACACAAACCTTTAATTTTATAGATCTTCAAAAAAACTGCAGTTTTCCTGCATAAAACGTTCAATTACAAAATTTTGATGAAGATTTTATGCTGACTTTTTTTGCTGGGTATTATTATTTAAATCTGACTGGGTAGCCATAACATGTGGTAGCCATGGATTCAAGATTGGCATCCCGAGTTTTGTTCCTATCAAGTGTAAATTAAGATTAATCGTTAAGAAGGGGCTGGCCTATGCTAATATAAATATATTGTGACTTGTTCTCTTGTAGGTCAGGGATAGGATGTGGGTAGCGTAGGATTATCATTCGGAACCAAACCGGGAACTTTGCGTGTGCTATGCCGATACTCTAACAGTCAGGCAAAAGTTCGAGACCAAGAAGGATTATCGGGTATTTGAATTTTCCCTCACAGTACCCCTCTCCCAGTGATTCGGACGTAGGGACGAATGATTGATGCCCGTGAAGTGTTATCGCGTAGGAACTGGTTGTTGATTTGTTTTGCAGATGTTGTATTTTTTTATTGAAGATTGCGTTGGCTGAAGGTTGAATTTTGTTCATAGTTCGGTGTATCTCCTTTTTAGTAAGGTTCACTTGGCTGTCACTCGAAATCGAACTGGGAACCTTACGTGTGCTACGCCGATACTCTACCAGTCAGGCTAAAGTGATCACTCAAACCCAAGCGTCGAGTATATAAAGTAGTATCTTCATCATGAGTGTATTTGGTCCCCACATGTACTCATCATCTGACTGTGGTTGAAAATTACGGGACATAATTTCAGGGTATGTCTTTCTAGATAAATATTGAACCGTCACCTATTGCCCATTGTGCAACACTAGTGTGAAGTAAAATTAATGACCAAATACATACTTTTAAACTCTTAAAAGAAAATATTAATTATAAATTATTGAATTCTGAATTAAAATCATGTTATTAATTTATCGCTGCTAAAATAATTTATCGGGCAGAATAAAAACTTTCAAATAAGTATCAATTTAAAAAGCAATTATTTATTAAACTTTTTTAATAGTATAAAATATGTTTTAATTTGTGTATAAACTATTTGTTATCAATCTATTATTTTTTTAATTATGTTACGGAAAGCGTTTTATCAAAGTGGATATTTTGAAAAAAGGTATTCCTTTGACTTTGCTTTTACGAGTGTCTGATTTATATTAATTAAAATTCTCGCTGATAAAAACTTAATTGAAATCCAATTAAGGCTTTTTTAAACGCTCCGATGGTAAATAATAACGCAAAAAATATTTTTTTATACTTATATCAGTTTTTTTATATCTATTGATCCTCTATTTTTTGAAGCAATAAAATACAGTGTTACTTTATATTCTTTTTTTTTTGTTTCAAATCATATTGCTTTTGCCAAGTCTATCAATTCGACGACTTGTTAAGTCAGATAATCATAACTAAAAATGTAAAAGTTTTTTTTTATAAATACGAAATTTATCTGCAAAAAATATTATGATCATTCCTCTTTTTTAAATTTTATATAAATGAAGGATGTAAATATCATAATAATGTAAACCTATTTTTTACAATTCCGACTTTCATAATCGCTACTATCACATAATTTAAATACATAAATTTTACCTTCAATTTTTCATATGATGCAATGCATAATAACTTCAATGCATATATTTTTCTATAAGCGTCACTATTTGTATTACGTTGTAGTTGCATTGTAAAGCAAAACAATAATAATACTTTGTACCAACTAGGCTCTAGCGATGATTCGATAAATATCAAAATTCAGGAAGTAAAAAAAAAATCATAGCGATTTCGTTTTTGTAATTTTAGATTTGACGATTAATCGAATTTGACGATTAATGGAATTTGACGATTAATGGAATTTGGCGATTAATCGAATTTGACGATTACTCAATTTTACGATAATTCGAAACTTCACTCGGAAGTCCGGAAGAATACTCAAAATGTTTGGGACAAAAGTGTCAAGGGGAAAACAAAATTTTATTAGTCCTTGATTTGAAAACAAAAATTGAAGTTCCTTAAACTTAAGTTTAAGTTATACACCTTGATTACTTATTGCAACATGACTATTCTATACAGAAAGTATCTATAAATCGGAAATATCTAGAAACCAACGATATGTATACATCGAAAATATCAATATATTAGAAATATCGATTAATCGGTAATATTTATAAACCAACAATACCTACCGTAAAATGGGGCAACTTTGTGCCACTTTTTGAGTTTTTTTCAGAATATATCTATTATGTTATGCACCAATCGCTCTGAAATTGTTACCCAACATACCTACACATCTCGGCTATTCAATGATGGGTAGAAAAAAAATTATTTTCTTTATCGAAAGGGATGGGGCATTTTTTTCGTGTGGCACAAAGTTGTACCCGGTTGGGTACAACTTTGTGCCACTCTCTTTTCTGCCTCTAAAACACATTGAAACTTAATGTGGCACAATCTTGACTATGCTTTTTTTCATACTCAGCTCATCTACTATGCTATGAGCAGGGAAATAAAATTTGTTTTCATCATTTTAGTGTTTTTTTCGCATTTTTTATCAATTTTGAAGTGTTCGAATGGTAGAAAACGAGTTTTTTTTAATACTTTTAATGATAAACTGTTTCATAATATTATATTACAAAATATAATTTTAAATTACATTAGTGGAGTGTAGAGGCAGCGCTATGAACTTAACATCATTTTCCTGACACAAACGCAGGACATGAGAACTAAGATGTGAACTGAGATTGTCTCCTATAAGTACCACTTTGTTTCCTGCGAACTAGTAACATGGTATATTCAAACCAATCTTCCTGATTTCATCAGACCTTCAGATGGGGATGATTCAGTATCCTTTTTCTTCTTCAGGATAAATGCAAGTGAATTTCGATGAATTCCATACCTCTCTTGGGCCTTACGGATGGAAATCATCTTCACTGTAATTTCCTCTGACACCTTTTTAAGGTATTCATTAGTGTAAGCCCGATAAGTGCAACTTCCGACCTTCTTTCTGTCATCACGGACCATTACCTGCAAAAAGTATTGAATAAAAAGCGGATTGAAGCTCAAAAAATAAGAAAATTGAGTGGCACAAAGTTGTACCCCAAAGTTGTCGTTTTTGATAACATGGGAGTTTATGGCAGAACTTACAAACATTTTGAATTGCTTAATACAGCATATTGTAGATAATAATATAGTAATTAATATATAAACTTACCAAATCTTCAGGGGAACAACTATAATAAGGTCCAGATGCGACTCTCCTGGTATTTTAAAAACCTTCAAACACTGTGATCACAAACAATATTTTCTTGAAACCACAACTGATAACTGACCAGATTATTACATGCTTGTTTAGATTCAAAATCATCATAGCTAACTACACGATTTTTTCCAAACCTCTAGTTGCATTTATATTACCGCTAGAACGCATTGAAGTCTGGAAACCGTATGTGGCACAAAGTTGCCCCATTTTACGGTACCTAATTATATAATATATCAATATCGGTATAAGTAAAAATATCGATTAATCGTTAATATCGATTTATCGGAAATATCGATTTATCGGAAATATCGATTTATCGGAAATATCGATTTATCGGAAATATCGATTAATTGGAAATATCGATTATTGGAAATATTGATTAATCAGATAATAATCAGGATAATATTTTTCTAGAAATATTATATATAATGAAAGCATAAGGATGCTTCGTGTAGTACGCTGATATATCTTGTTCATTAAAAAAATAGTTAATTAAATATTTCAACTTAGAAATGCCTCGTACTCTTGGAATGTTTAAATTAATTTCCGTCACAAAACATGTAATATCTTCAATTTAGCTCATTTGGCACGCTTCATATAATACGAAATATTTTTTTAAGACAATTAGGAGGTTTGTAAGTATATGATTTATATTTTTACGCAGGTATATATAGGAACAACAAAAAACATCCAATATCCAATTAGTGTTCGAGGTAATTGAATTTCTATGTTTTAATACAGCATTTTTTGTACTGAATTAGATTTGTTCATGGTATTTTTCCCAAATTAGCATCAATACTTATTTTGTCAACATTGTTTTGGATGTACAATCTATACAATCATTTGCATATGTAACCTCATTAGTAAGTATTAATTTTGATTGGGTGTCTCATTTGGTGTGTGGTAACATTTCAACATCTGATTTGGACCCATTCAGAAATTTGCAATACCTCTTTTTTTTATAAGAAACCCCATTCAAGCATATGTGACATCAGCAGAGAAGTTTACCCACACTCGATTTTCTAATAAAATATTTAATTTTGATGCGACAGTAGTTATAATTTCTTGATGGACTTTAATAAATAAACTTTAAAATTTAAAAATAATACTTTTTTTTTATAGAAAAACAAATATTTCATCATGTTATATTTTATTATAATATTTATTTCAAAATTTGAATTTTTATGTAAACATTTTAGTTTTTCTGAGGAAAAAGTCTAGTTTAAATTTATTGTTTGAAAAACTCGACAAATAGCTTTCAGAACGTTTTTTAACGTGGATTTTTGTTTAAAAATATCTTTGAGATTTTTGTTTAATAATCATAAATTCTAGAAAATGAATGAAAATCCTACTTAACAAATAAGCTTGTGCAATTTTATGAACACAATTTATACTTAATTAATGAACACGATTTATGCTTAATTAATGTACGCGATTTATGTTTAAATAATGAATACGATTTATGCTTAATGAACACGATTTATTCTTAATTAATGAACACAATTTATGTTTAAATAATGAACACGATTTATGTTTAAAAAATGAACACGATTTAAGCTTAATTAATGAACGTGATTTATGCTTAATTAATGAACACGATTTATGCTTAATTAATGAAAACAATTTATACTTAATTAATGAACACGATTTATGTTTAATTAATAAACTTTTACACTTTTATTTACATGTAAATAAATATGACTGCTTATTTTTGTCTCTTAAATTTAAATGTTTGCTTGAGATTACTTGAAGACATAGTTAACGGAAAATTGAGATAAAAATATTGCATTAAAAGTATATTTAAATTATATCTACTATTAATATTTCTTTAAAATTATAAAAAATTTATTTAAAAACCTAGTTTATGTACTTTTCAAAAACATTTCTGTCTAGTAATAATTTATCTGAGCTAAAAAAAGATTTTAAAATTTGCAAAAACCAAAGAATTCAATGAATTTGTATTAAATTAGGTTCCTTTATAAATGTCGGACATCGTTTAATAAAATCATTATTTTCGTTAAATACAAGAATAATGGCTAACGCTGATTAAAAATCGGAGCGATTGTTCATCATATAGGTGCATATTTACTTAACTGTAATTCACGATAAAATATTTTAAGAAGTTTTTTCCGTTTGAAACACCGCGATGTTTCTCAGAAAAAGCAAATTCCGTATTAAGATAATTTATTTGTTCTTTATATATAACAACTAGTTCCAAACATTAATATTTATCGAAATTTCACCAACGAAAAATGAAATATAAGCTGAATGTTTCACATAAATTGAAGTTAGAATAGAATAGCATAAACAAATGGCGATTTGCATTATATTTTCCGATGCAGTATGGATAATTCGCTAAAAATCTAATGTAAATAACACATGTGTCTTGTTTTCGACAACATAGCAGTTATTTTTTTAGAATTATAGTAATTCTACAATAATAATGGATTAGTAATTCTACAATGATAACTGTATTTTTCTATCTAAATCACTTTTGATTGTAGTGTCCCATGAAAATTCGTATTTAAAAGGTATTGCTTTGAAGCGTATACCACTCAGACGTATACGATTTCTTCTAAATATCAATCCAGCATTGTCTTCGAGCTCAAAACGTATTACACAGAATCTTTTCCAACGATAGTCTGTTCCCCGACATCACCGTTTAAGGGGGGGGAGGGGGTAATGTAGTCATCAACATCGAACAATATCGGCCCTAACTTCAAAAGCAGTCCAGAGATATCCAATATTTAATATTTTCATGTAAAAGTTTGAATGTGAGATCTTAGTTTCATGATTTTACAATGCCATCTATAGTTGATTGCGATACATCCCAGGACCTCTAAACTAAATTTAGAGATACGTCATTTATGTATTGTGAAATACCTAAAGGGATTTTATTTTCTTGGAAAAAATAATTTGCAGTATAGTAAAGAAATCTGAACAAAAAAGTAGTAAGTTATATGCTATTCTTTCATAACAAAATATTAACTTCTAAATAGCGAACTAGCTTTGCAAATTAGGATACTACCGATATCCAAATTTGTATTGCTCTTAAAATCAGACAATGCTCTTGTAAAATATTTGTCAACGTCTGTGGCTTAGACTGGCATTTTTTCCGTGCTCTGTCATATAATTTCTTTGATTGTTGAAGGTAAAACTAGCAAAATCTGAACATCCAATGGATATTTTCTGTAAGTAAGCTTAGTATGCAATCTGGCGATTCCATCATCGCCAGTAAATGTATACACATTCTTCAGCTTATTTTTTAACTCGCTACAAAATAGTAATTCTGAATGAGCTTTTCGATGTTTGCTTTCTGTTGCTTCTACTTCTTGATATGACAATTCCCAAACCAACCATGACGAGGTATTTTGATGGCAATTGCGAATACATCTCTGTATCCAAGCCATCCTACGTATACAATTTAAAAAACTTAAAAATGAGTACATGAAAACACTCGTTTTTCTTTGAATACGATTGCATCATAAATGAACAATGACGTTATTCAAATTAAAGTAACCGTACTATCTCAAAAATGAGTAGTGTAATTTATTATTGCTAATATCAGCATCTGTTCAAGCCGTCTTAACAAAGCGTCATGACAAACTAAAAATAGGTGTTCCGCAGATGGTTTTCCACATTATTTGATGCCGGTTGCTAAATTGGAAATTGAGTTATTACAAATCACTTATTTTATTTTCAATTCATTTGACACCACTTTCAACATTTATTCTGTTTACAACTTCTTTAAGTCGCTCTAGTAGTACAGCAGATAAGGCTCTGCACAAAGGTGCCTTAGGATATGGGTTCAATTATCGGTAAGTCTTGGTTGTAATTGTTGATATTTATTGAAAGTGATTTTTGAAGGCAGCCTATGTAGGCTAGCATTCACTTTTGTTTATTCATTGCGCTTATTTTTCAGTAAATGTCTTTTCAAAATTGAAACTTATGTATTCGGAGCCATGATAAACATCGAATGGAACCCAAAATAAGTACAGTTGACTTGTTTTTGAATATCTATGTTTAACAATTTGACAACTCCGATGTTGTAGCGCGTTTATATTTGTGGCAAATGGATAAACGATTGATTTAGGTAGACTTTAAAATGTCACTGCACGAGCCATTTTTATCAATAAGTTCAGAAGAAATATAAAAACGCATTTCGTTAAAAACTATCAAGTTCGCCTTAGAAAACAATAGCATGTCTTAGAAACAGCGAACTAGCATTGTGATAATAGAAAACAAGGACGCAAAGTGTATAACTCCACTGTCGTTGAAAGGGCGGGGTTTCTGTTTATACTAAACAATTAAATCTACCAAAAGGTAAAAAATAATTTTAAAAAATCAAATTACTCCAGTACTAATAGTTGAACATTGATAATTCGTTGCACTTTTCATATTGGTTGACATTTTTAATATTTTCATAAGGAAAACTCAGTCTTGTCGAAAAAGAGTTTGTAAAGACTTATAATGAGATTAATTTTATCAACTTGTGTACATGCTCTACATGAATTTCAAAAAACGTTAACTCCGTGCGTGACAATCATGCTATTCAAAAGTTAGAATGTTGTAAAACCTACGAATATAAAGAAAGTAAGTAAATGTAGCAAATTGGTAAAAACTTGATATTTAAAATAGTTAATGAGAAAATCGCGTTTTTATGGTCAACATTGGGCGTAAAAGTGTTCAACTACTTTGTGATAGACTTTTATAATCTTTGAAAAGACAGAAACATACAGCATAGTGTTTTCAAGATTTCTAGCAAGCATACTGTTTAAAATGTGTTCTATTTTGAGAAGTGTATATCTAATTAATCAATCTGCAACAATTATTTACAATGTTCAATTCCTCTTTTTAGGAGACCACACCCAAACTCACTTCTCAAAATAAATATATATTCACCTTCGATAAGCCTGTCAAATAGGATTTACCGATGATGATTAAAATCCGTTAAGGGAGTATGGAACACATTTTACTTTTTTTTTCTTAATGTTGCAGATATTCTTATTTTTTTGCATATGTGTACAAAACATATTAACATAATCACATGGACAAACACAAAAAATATATATAATTTTAAAAAAATAAAAAAATTGAAAAAAATGCCCCTTTTTTATTTTTGATGCAAGTCAAGAAAATATGTTCCAAAAACCATAATTTAGCATTTTTGTAAACAAAAGAATGTGGTTAAGAAACTGTCCTTACAGATTTTTGTTATTTCAGATTACTTATATGCAAAACATATTTTTAAAAAATAATTGGAAAAAAATCGCTATTTTTATTGTTTAAACTATTTTTAAAAAAATACTAAAACAAAAAAAAATCAGATATTACTATTCCCTAAAGACAAAATAAATAAATATGTTTGAAAATACACTGTGGCAAATTTGGAACGAACTCTCCAAATAGATAGATCTGAACTTATACCATTTCAAACGTGATCAAACATGAAAAAAGCTATCATTGAGAAATTGAGCTCAAAGTTAGGTATTCAGGTAATCTTGTACCACAAATTTAAATAATCAGTTGCATTTCACTTAGAGAAATATAATTTTGATGTCGTTAGATTCAAAATCAAATGAACTTTATTTTAAAGCAATAAAATAATTTAGGATAATTTTGTTGATTTTTTGTCCCTCTT
This sequence comes from Troglohyphantes excavatus, assembly GCA_963932185.1. Classification (NCBI taxonomy): domain Eukaryota; kingdom Metazoa; phylum Arthropoda; class Arachnida; order Araneae; family Linyphiidae; genus Troglohyphantes; species Troglohyphantes excavatus. Next base: position 32,756,486 of record OZ010666.1, on the reverse strand, counting down.
AAGTCGATATAAAAGGAATAATTTTTGAATTGAAAAAATACTTGATTTGTCATTTTGCTGCCTTTAAATAATAGGATTAACATGAAACGTCAGTATAACATACAAGGATGTTTTGTGTTTCTCATTAATGTGAATTATAGGATTTATGAAATGCATTTTATTTAAAAGCTTGTGTACAGTCCTTTATTACCATACGTACATATCGATATATATCAAGATTCCTGTAGTGCTGCAATCATAAATATTTTCTGTATATTTTTTAAGTTTTATTAGAGATGCCTTGCTTTTTAACTCTTTAAAATAAAAAAAATGTACTTATGTACTAAAGGAAATGTACACAATATTTCAAAGCAGTTAAAGAATGAAAATATGTTTGTTTAGATGTTTATATATACCATTTATCATCGTTCTACATGCATTTCTACTGCAACGTTCGCCATTTACGCAAAATATTTTTTTACTCTTAATAGTTTCTGAAGATTTAATATTAGTTTTACAAAAGTATAAATAGTTTTTTTTTAAAATTAAGTTATGAATTATTTTTTTACGAATTAATAAACACACAAATTTGAAAATTTCTTTAATTTTTAATTTTTTTTTTAAATCTTTAAACTTTGAAAGACATGTAGTGCTTTTTATAGGAGTATTTCAGTTTAAAACACGCAAAAATACAAAAATGAATTTTTGAAACTTTTGTTATTGATTATTATTAAGAAATATATGTTTTAATAATGCATAAAAATGGTATGTTTGAATTCATTATTAAAAAAAATAGGATTTGGGGCTCGGCTCTCCCTTTCAAATTCAAATTTTAATTTCAAATTTATTTATTTCAAATTTAATTTAAATTTGAATTTTTAAAAAGACATAAACCCAAAAATAAGTTTAATGAGTAAAAAAAAATAAAAACATAGTTGGCTGCCTTCATAAATCCCTTTCAATAAATATCGACAATTAAAACTAAGATTTACCGGTAATCTTAACCAGATCCTCAGGCACCGCAGTCTGGAGCCTTATCCATTCAACTACAGGAAGACTTGAACAAGTTAGAAACAGAATAAATGTTAAAAAGGTGTGCCAAAAAATGGGAGGTAAGATAATTGAGTTGTAATAACTAGGTTTCCGTTTAGGCAATAGACATAAAAAATGTGTAAAACCAACCTTTCAACAACTATTTGAAGTTTGTCAGGTCGCTTTGTTTATATGACTTGAATATAAGCTGATATTAGCAATGTTAAATGACACTGCTCATTTTTGAGAAAAAACGGTTACTTCAATTTGAGTACTTCATCGCTTATTTGCGATGCAATTTTACTCAAAGAAAAACTGAAAAACTGGTAATTTCAGGTATTCATTTTAAGAACCTTTTTTTAAGTGTATTTTAAATTTTAAAAAGTTAGTTGTTTACGTATAGTTTTTAAGAATTTTTATACCGAACATTATTAAATTTTTTTTTTACTACAGCTCAAAGGGCTGGACTTTAATAATATTGAAAAACACATAAGCTTGTTATTTTAAAATTGATCGTTTGGAACAAAATAGGGATATACATATATATTCTGCATAGACAAGCGTGAATGAATGAAAGAAAAAGAAAATTTTAGGCACCTTTATAATAAGAATACACACCATAAAAGTTACAAATGTATCAACCACACTGTTCATTGTATCTGGAAAATATCTTTACAAAATATTACAGAATAAATATCTTTATTCAATTACCGAGAAAATATTCTTCCAATAAAAATAGAATTTTGCGTTCATCCTTAGCAAGAAAATCCAAGCTTATCCCAACCTTGTTATGAATTGAAAAAGGCATTTTGCAGTTTGTGAGGGAAAAAAGATAACCACCTTAGATCGTTTAGATAAGAATGTCTTCATACCATACCAGTGTTATTTACTTATTTTTAAAAGAATTATATATAAATTAAATCAGTGCATTCATTAAGATCTTCAGTAAAAGAGTTGTCTTTATTACTATTAAATTTAAATTAAATGTTTTTTGCAAATATCCGGGCTATCATCTTGTGCTGTTACTCTTTCACGTTATTTTATTTAAAGGTTCCATTATCTCAAAAGTGACACTCTTTATTTTACGCTTTTTCGATTAAAATACTAATTGTGAATTTAATAGCACCCTTCTGGTTCTATTCTTCTTCTTTTTATAATGTGTTTCGAAATGTACGAAGTACGCTTAGAGCCACAAAACATTGAAAGAATAATTAGTTTAAGATTTATGATTTTGAAAGATTGTGCATTGCCATTTAAAAATATGTTGGACAGTCGTATTTGCTGTGTATCGCCAAAGGGTAATAATTAACAAACAAAATTGTGATGTTTTTATTACTCCTCTCTTCTCGAGCATGCAAAATAAAATTATATTTATATTTAAAGAAGATAAAATAACTTTTTTTCAATGTAATGACAAATAACTTACTGT
>OZ010666.1:32706546-32749046 GCA_963932185.1 Troglohyphantes excavatus | reverse complement strand
TGTATTATATATATTTTTTATATTTATATATTTAAAAAAAGCAAAGGCTTCAAAAACGCAAGAAACACAATTTTTATTAAACATTATATTTTTCTTTGATTATTGTTCAGAAAGAGACATTAAAAAAATTAGTATTTGTGGCTCGGGGCTCTTGAATAGGGCTTTTTGAAAGTCCGGAACTTCAAAAAACAAACCTCAAACAACCTTTAGGTTTCATATGCTTCCATGTTAATAGTATATCAAAGAGAAATTAATTATTTTCGGCTGTGTAAAATAGGAAATATAAAACATCTTTTTATAAAAAATCAGAGAAAAATCGTGTTTGGAATTTGAGAAAGGGCAACTTTTTAAAATTATATCCCACTACGAAAATCAAAAGCAAGGGCAAATGAATCCGGATATGTACTTCTTGGATGAATAATGGAAGCAAATTTATATTGACAGCTGTAAAAGACGTGAAAGATGGAAAGTCTTTGTGCCGAAGAGGAGCCGAGAGTGCGCTCATTGTTGGACGTTGAAAAGAAACTGGTATACATTTAGATGCAATTTTCGACATGTCGGTCTTCCATTATTTTTCCTGGTTTTTAAGAATTATTGGTGTCTTCTCAATCTGTTTAAAAATAAATTTTCGTCTCAAAGATGGCTTTAACATTTCATGGGTCTAGAGACGCATCTACTGCTATCAGGATGTGTTTTTATACATCAGTGTTTCTTTATACGAATCAAGTTCGATATTAGTAGCAATAAAATAGATTTATAGATTTTATAATTTTTGAACGTCATAATTGTTTATATGTATATCAAGTTTTCCCATAAATTAGTCCGGCATTATATTCATAAAAATATTATGTCTATTTCTTTTTTATTTTCAAAAATCATTAAAAAATAAAATTTCTCTGATTTAAATTGAAATCAGGATAGGGATTTTTTTTCATATAAAATACTCATAAAATCATATCACAAATAACACATACATAAATTATTCCCAAATGTTTATATTGCATTGTTCAAATTTTGTATTCGTTTAGAGTGACTGTATTGATATAAAGTTAAATATACATTCATATATAAAGTTATATATACATTCATATATAAAGTTATATATACATTAATATATAAAGTTATATATACATTAATATATAAAGTTATATAATTACATTAATATATAAAGTTATATAATTACATTAATATATAAAGTTATATATGCATTAATATATAAAGTTATATATACATTCGTTTATAAAGTTATATATACATTCATATATAAAGTTATATATACATTAATATATAAAGTTATATATACATTAATAAGATTACAATTAATATTAAAGCTGGAGTATCATAAATATAAAAATTAACCATTGCATTGTGACTTACCAATTGAATTATTCGGAACGTATTTTTTCCTGTTGATTCGATAGCATAAAATGCTGAACACTTCTAACTTAATTATGCTAGGAACACTACTTGACCAGACATTCATCAATTTTACAAGTGTATTAAATGTTCAAGTAAATCAGGTTGATACAGACTCACATGACCTCGGGGACATCGAAAGGTGACAAATAGTTAATAGAGTTAAGATGGTATAAATTACAATTACTAAGTTAAAATATAGTTAAAGTTATGACTTCTCTGGAACTTTTCGTCGAGTGACATTTCCATCAAAAAGTAGACCAAACTCTCGATAATTAAAATGTCTATTTTGAATGTTGGCAGTATGAGTGTCAAAGATAATCTCACTAAGGATCTGTAGGGCAGGTTTTGTGGGGGTAGAGGGTTCTCCCCTGAATTCACCAGTCCCTGTACGATTGGTCACTTAACAATAAATATATATGTTAATATATGCCGGATGAACGAATTTTCATTGTTGTGCAATATTTATTCCAACAATGAAAATATTCTTTAATCGGAGAATGTTTTTAAAAATTTGGTTTCCCCTGTACGATCTATGTTAATATATGCCGGGTGAACAAAATTTCATTGTTGTGCAATATTTATTCCAACAATGAACATATTCTTTAATCGGAGAAATATTTTAAAAATTTGGTTTCCCCTGTACGATTGGTCACTTAACAATAACTATATATGTTAATATATGCCGGGTGAACGAAATTTCTTTGTTGTGCAATATTTATTCCAACAGTGAATATATTCTTTAATCGGAGAAATGTTTTAAAAATGTGGTTTCCCCTGTACGATTGGTCACTTAACAATAACTATATATGTTAATATATACCGGATGAACGAAATTTCATCGCTGTGCAATATTTATTCCAACAATGAAAATATTCTTTAATCGGAGAAATGTTTTAAAAATTTGGTTTTCCCTGTACGATTGGTCACTTAACAATAACTATCTATGTTAATATATGCCGGGTGAACGAAATTTCTTTCTTGTGCAATATTTATTCCAACAATGAAAATATTCTTTAATCGGAGAATGTTTTTACAAATTTTGTTTCCCCTGTACGATTGGTCACTTAACAATAACTATCTATGTTGATATATGCCGGGTGAACGAAATTCCTTTGTTGTGAAATATTTATTCCAACAATAAAAATATCCTTTAATCGGAGAAATGTTTTAAAAATTTGGTTTCCCCTGTACGATTGGTCACTTAACAATAACAATCTATGTTAATATCTATGTTAATATGTTATATGCCGGGAGAACGAAATTTCATTGTTGTGCAATATTTATCCCAACAATGAAAATATTCTTTAATTGGGGAATTTTTTTTAAAATTTGGTTAATCGATATTTCCAAATAACCGATTTTAAAAACAAAAATTCCAAAAATGGATTTTTTTATATCCCCCCCAAAAAAAATTCCGATTTATTTTTCAGACGATTCGATTAATTGGGAATTCAGGATAGGTTTAATGCCGAATCAACGGATACATTTTTCAAAAGGTGTTGAAGTGAAACATCCTCTATTTAACAATTTTTTTCTCCAAATATCTGAATTATAGCAGAAATCTTGAGCGAATATACATTAAAAAAAAAGAAGAAAAACCATAACAGTCGAATTGATAACCTTTCACATTTGGCGTTCTTTTAAGTCGATTAATAAAATAGATTATATGCCAAGTCTATAAAGCATACCTTGATTGTTTCAGTTTTAAAGCCGTGAACAGTCGGAAGTTAAAATGTCTATCTCCAGTTTTCTTCCGAGACTCAATTTCATTAAGTAAGTACTCTCACGATGATAAAACGTCATTTCTCAATTGCCAACATCTGTTTTGCCATCTATTTTTGCTCCCTGTACACCGTAAAATATGGGCTCAGTGAAAATTTCCCTTCGTTGCTTTCACAAGCCAATTGAAATAAACCCATTTCACAAACAGGAAAGAATTGGGCACAGTTTCCCGTAACGGGGAAAGGCTAATCCATTTGATTTCACTCTCTAAGTAATTATAAGATTTATTTTCTACTCCCATGGAAATCGGAACGTAATGCTTTTTAAAAATAAGGAACTTTGAATCTCAATTTATTTTATACTTAGTGAAAATAATTAAGCAATTTTATAGAAACGTAGTTTATTACATTATATGAATGTTTTAATTGTTAGTACTGGCATGGAATATTAAATATTTGGAACTTGGCAGTAATTATATATTATTTTGTAAATTATGCAAATGTGTAAATAATTTTATTTTCTATAATAACCTTTTGTTTGAGTTGAACGACTGAAATCAAACAGGGATTTCCAATTTTTCTAGCAATAGACATAAATATTAAATAAAAAAAAGAAAATTTTGAAATATTTTTCAAATCTAAAGCGTTGAGGTGTTTTGCAAGCTATATGCTGTGTCTAATAAAACGATTATATCTATCTATCTCTCTGTCTGTCTGTTTGTATCTTTCTCTTATATATATATATATATATATATATATATATATATATATATATATATATATATATATATATATATATATATATATATATATATATATATATATATATATATATATATATATATATATATATATATATATATATATGTGTGTGTATATATGTGTGTGTGTGTGTGTGTGTGTGTGTGTATGTGTGTGTGTGTGTATGTGTGTGTGTGTGTGTATGTGTATGTGTGTGTGTGTGTGTGTGTGTGTGTGTGTGTGTGTGTGTGTGTGTGTGTGTGTGTGTGTGTGTATTCAGAGGGTTGTGAACAGCTGTTACCAGAAAAATATTATATTTTAATTAAGCTAGCTTAAAAGATAAATAGAGTTATTCAAGAAAAAGAACTGACATTTAAAAAAAATTATATGAAAACAAGTATTTGGCGTGGATTTGGAATGTTTGATTATTCTCACTATAAAAAAGTTTAATAGTATCAAATAAAGACATTATTGCGGTTTTTAGATTGTTTTGATGCTGTCACACATATATGAAACTCTCGTAGCAAAACGCAAAACCGCCGCTAGCGTAGGTTCGCTAGAAAAAGTATACACACATAGAAATGCATTAAATGACGACGAATAAATGCTCTGTGACTGGTTGACTTGGTTTTCTGTGGATTTTTTATGGTATCTTTAAAAATATATAGGCGTAGTTTGAATTTTATTTTATATATATAAAATATACTTCAATGCAGCTTTTTATCATGAAATGCATTTTAGATCACACCGTACTCGCATATTTCAATTACTTAATTTTATATTAAATTTTTAAAATGTGTCAGGGACATTTGTCACGCCCTGCATATTAGTGAAATCCATCAAAATTCGCTCTAAAGTTCTCGAATGATCAACGAGCAAATAAACGAGGAAAAAAGTGGAGAGTAAAAAAAACAAGTCATTGTGGGATCATGCGTTAGCGAAAAAGTATAAGCTATATTCTAGTAATTTTTGTCATATACTTTAGTATCCCAAGAAATTGCCACCAACATCCCACATAATTAACACACATAATGACAATAAAAAAGATAATAATCGTCAAGCATATATTCTTTTGATATACAACTATTTTCGTTCCAATTACAGTACTCTGAAAGTTCATTTTTAAAGCAAGAAACAATATTCATAATTTAGTAGACCGTTTCTATATCGAGACTTTGCTAGTGATTAATACGTATAATGCTAAATTCAACAGCGCATTCAGCTGTAAATTTATTGAGCTAAGTATATACAAAATATTTGCGTATATATCTTTATTATAACATAATTGAAATCGCGTATTTACGTTAGAATTTAACATAGACGAACGAATGGCGTTTAGTTTGCTTTGACAACGTGTTCTTGACAAATTTAATCTTTCTGGGTATAAGGCCAGCATGACAATCAGTGATGGGGGAATTTTATTTTAACCCCTTGCGCAGGAGTTAGAAGTTCACGAACAACTTTTACCTATTCAAGCAATAAGAAACCACTATGCCAAATTTCCCCCTTTGAATATATGATAAGTTGGTTAATTTGAGTAAAATTGTTCGCAACTAATTTCCGGTTTTTTCCGCCGGCATGCCACGTTTTATTGGGACTTGATTTAAAAACGTTATATATCAAAGCTAAAAATTTTATCTAATGAGGTCCCATTTTAACTCGATCTATCAGCATTTCCTCTGTTTGTCTGTTAATTTGTTTGTTTCTTGCGTATGTATGACCAAACGCGTTGTTCGATTTTCGTCGAATTTGGCATGAATGTTGCTTAAAGTCATTTATATCGACATATATGTTTTCTTCTTTTTTTGTCGTGAAGTCTAATGTTTCCAGAACTATTAGTAAACATTTTAGATCAACAAACGTTTCCAGTTCAATACTCAACTCTCAACTCATTGTTTTACAATACGATTATACAGTTAACATTGTAACTGGAAAAAAATTATAACATTACAAACTAAATATTTACTAATAGCAATATTAAGAAAGTGTCGTTACAAAATTATATTTTTTACGCATTACTATTATAAAAATACATGTGGCGACATTTAAACATGATGGTTTGATATCACAACTTTTTTAAGCAAAATTTTGAGACAAGTTTTTGTTTTGAAAATGGGTAGAGAAGGCTTAGCGTTATTATTATTATCTTTTTTTTTCGGGGGGGGGGGGGAAAAGATATTACATAAAAATGTTAAGAACAATAACCTATATTGCCTAATCAATAAATCAAATATTTTTAAAAAATACTTCAAATGAATCTTAAAATGCAGCTTAATATATAACAGTAATACTGTTGGTAACGTTTTTTTAAACAACTTTCAATCACTGTGAAACAAAATTCATGAACAAGTTCTTATCGATAGCTATAATTACCATAACGAACCTAACTTATGTTAAGGAACGAAATTACAACACATGAAAACTTAATTAAGAGTCAAAACTCGTTAGGCGGGTTATCGTCACCCAAATTTCCTTTGCTGCTAATTACGTCCCACAAAATTTTCGTGCTGAAGCCCCCCCAAATGGACTAACTTAATCTTAGAAGGGTGAGATTGCAACACGGTATCTGCAACGCACATCAGAAGTTTAGTTGTTGACACCGCTGTAAGTTAATTCAATTAATAAAGTGTATAGGGGTCTGACACCCTTAACGCTGAAATAAATCATTTTTGAGATTTCCATTGTTTATAAAAATATGAATTGTCTTGTTTAAAATGATACCGCATTTGTAGTGATCTGTAACTTGGAAGTATTTTTATAATAAACTCTTATACCGAATTGCCTTCTTCAGACGAACTTCAAAGATAGTTTACTCGAAATTTACTTTTCCATATTTTGGGGGTAGATTTCTTAAAATCTACTTTAAGTATTTTCTTGAAATTCTTTCTGATTGTTTTAGCAACATTTTAAAACTTTTTATCACAAAGAATAAATACTAGCAGAGTACTTAAAAAAATATTTTTGTATAAAAAATTAATACATTTTCTGTTTTTAATTTAAAAACTCATATTTTGTAATTTTTTTTATAAAATATGTAATTCCTACTGTTGAACTCTTAAAAACTATCGAAATATTGATCTGTAAAAAAATCAGATTGATAAAGTAATTTGTAATTAATTGAGATGCCCCAAATTTAGTGAATTTAACATTGAAGTATATAAGGTGACAGAACTCTTATTAAACGCGTATTATATTTTTTTTATTTATATATTTTGTAACAAAAGTATTTTTATACTTTTGTTTGTAATATTTTAAGTTTGTCTTATTTCTCTTGAAATAGACTAAAATTATTAAAGAGTAAATTACATTATAACAAAAAATATCTTTTTAATACGAAATTTTGGTTAACATCTCTTTTTAAATATATGTTTAGAAATTTGTAAATCTTAATTTATTTTTTAAATAACAATCCTAAAATAATTAAGTAATTTTGATTAAATATTGTAATTGTCGGTTTTCTAATTCACTTTAATATCTCATAAAAAACTCGTTTTATTAAACTCAAAAATGTTTATTTTAAAAGAAAAACCTCGCATTAAAATTATTTAATATGACAATTTTATTAGAATTTCCATAATGTAGTATGAAAGTAAATGTTTTAGAAACGGGACGTATTTATTTAACTAGAAGTAGATAACAATATGAGATTAATTGATAAAATATTTTTAATATTAAATAATCTTTTTTATTTTTTACTAAAAAAAATCAAAATTTTTATACTAAACAATCATATTGCTTGGATATTAAACAAATATTTTGTTTTTCACTAAAAGGTATATTATTTTAATTCTAAATAATCATAATTTTACAAAATTCAACAACAATCTAAAGAATTGTATTTCTTTAAACTTATATTTTAATGCTAAACAATCACATTATTTTAATGATAAAAAATATTTTCTTAAATATCAAACAACCCTATGAATGTAATGATAAGTAATTACATTTGGTTAAAGCCTTTAAATTGTAGTGTTTGAATACAAAAAAATAATATTTCTGAAAAAATAAATAATTGTTTACTTTTATAACAATATATATACTTAATTTATTTTAAAAACACTCTGCTTTTTAATGCTAAAAATCATATTTGAAAACTAAACAATTATATTTTAATACTAAAAACCACGATATTATTTTAATGATAAACAATATTATTTTTAATATTAAACATCACTATTGATTTAATGCCACACTATATAATATTTAATTAATAGCAATAAACCATATATTCTTTTATTACAAAATAATATTTTTAATAACAAACATTCCTACTGTTTTATACTTAACAATACTAAACAATATATTATTATTTAATAATCGATATATCTTTAATATACTAAGCAATCAAACTTTAATACTAAACACTCATAGCGTTTAATAGAAAACACTTTAAAAAGTCAACATTAATACTTTAATACTAATCCATTAAAACTACCCAGGTAGTACAACAATGTTGCCCCATTTCGGACATATATTGACGAAAAACATTGTGGATTGGTGTACATTGACAAATAACTTCAGACATTAGCCAATATTGCTCAATATTGACAATCCAATACTGAGGATTCAACGAATTCTTATAAAAGCTTGAAAATTGTAATCTTTCATTTTTTTTAACAAACAATATACATGGTAGATAGATGGTATTTTTCTAAACAAACAAATGGTATAGACAAACTAATGGTATAGACAAACTAATGGTAGTAACAAATTTTTATAACTGTTGTGTGATATTTCAAGATTTTTACCCGTTTTAACTCACTGACTTCACACGCTGTTTTAGAAATTGTATAAAGTTGTTTTCCTTCTTTAAAGTCTAAATAATATTTTCTAGGCGTACACTTTGATATTTTACAGAAATTTTAATTCTTTATAAGGAGGTAGGTTTTAAGTTATACTTAATTTAGATTTAAAAATGGGGTATTTTTATGAATTTAAAAACTGGATGAATTGATGAAAATACTGGAGATATCTGGACGTGATATCACGTCCATGAGTGTCAGAGGGTTAAATATTTTACAAGTTCAGCCGTGGTTAATCTTGATCAATATCGATCGGTGAAAAACTCGAATGGTTGTTTAGTATGTAATCAAATATATTTGAACCCATACTAAATAACACGTTTTTTTTATATTAAACAACATTGTTAACACCAAACAAGATACTAAGAAATTTATATTTGTATTATTGAACAATTAATATGTTTCCTTCTTTTAAGTCTAAATAATATTTTCTAGGCGTACACTTTGATATTTTACAGAAATTTTAACTCTTTATAAGGAGATAGGTTTTAAGTTATACTTAATTTAGATTTAAAAAATATTGTAAAATGGGGTATTTTTATGAGTTTAAAACCTGGATGCATTGATGGAAATACTGGAGATGTCCGGACGTGTTATCACGTCGATGACCGTCAGAGGGTTAAATATTTTACAAGTTCAGCCGTGGCTAATCTCGATGAATATCGATCGGTGAAAAACTCGAATGGTTGTTTAGTATGTAATCAAATATATTTGAACACACACTAAACAACAAGTTTTTTTTTTAAATATTAAACAACATGGATGCCACCAAACAAGATACTAAGAAATATTATATTTGTATTATTGAACAATTAATATGTTCCCTTCTTTAAAATCTAAATAATATTTTCTAGGCGTACACTTTGATATTTTACAGAAATTTTAATTCTTTATAAGGATATTGGTTTTAAGTTATACTTAATTATATTTAACTTAATATACTTAATTTATTTAGATTTAAAAAATAGTGTAAAATAGGGTATTTTTATGAGTTTAAAACCTGGATGCATTGATGGAAATACTGGAGATGTCCGGACGTGTTATCACGTCGATGACCGTCAGAGGGTTAAATATTTTACAAGTTCAGCCGTGGCTAATCTCGATGAATATCGATCGGTGAAAAACTCGAATGGTTGTTTAGTATGTAATCAAATATATTGAACACACACTAAACAACAAGTTTTTTTTTTAAATATTAAACAACATGGATGCCACCAAACAAGATACTAAGAAATATTATATTTGTATTATTGAACAATTAATATGTTCCCTTCTTTAAAATCTAAATAATATTTTCTAGGCGTACACTTTGATATTTTACAGAAATTTTAATTCTTTATAAGGATATTGGTTTTAAGTTATACTTAATTATATTTAACTTAATATACTTAATTTATTTAGATTTAAAAAATAGTGTAAAATAGGGTATTTTTATGAGTTTAAAACCTGGATGCATTGATGGAAATACTGGAGATGTCCGGACGTGTTATCACGTCGATGACCGTCAGAGGGTTAAATATTTTACAAGTTCAGCCGTGGCTAATCTCGATGAATATCGATCGGTGAAAAACTCGAATGGTTGTTTAGTATGTAATCAAATATATTTGAACACACACTAAACAACAAGTTTTTTTTTTAAATATTAAACAACATGGATGCCACCAAACAAGATACTAAGAAATATTATATTTGTATTATTGAACAATTAATATGTTCCCTTCTTTAAAATCTAAATAATATTTTCTAGGCGTACACTTTGATATTTTACAGAAATTTTAATTCTTTATAAGGATATTGGTTTTAAGTTATACTTAATTATATTTAACTTAATATAAGGATATTGGTTTTAAGTTATACTTAATTATATTTAACTTAATATACTTAATTTATTTAGATTTAAAAAATAGTGTAAAATAGGGTATTTTTATGAGTTTAAAACCTGGATGCATTGATGGAAATACTGGAGATGTCCGGACGTGTTATCACGTCGATGACCGTCAGAGGGTTAAATATTTTACAAGTTCAGCCGTGGCTAATCTCGATGAATATCGATAGGTGAAAAACTCGAATGGTTGTTTAGTATGTAATCAAATATATTTGAACACACACTAAACAACAAGTTTTTTTTTTAAATATTAAACAACATGGATGCCACCAAACAAGATACTAAGAAATATTATATTTGTATTATTGAACAATTAATATGTTCCCTTCTTTAAAATCTAAATAATATTTTCTAGGCGTACACTTTGATATTTTACAGAAATTTTAATTCTTTATAAGGGGATAGGTTTTAAGTTATACTTAATTTAGATTTAAAAAATAGTGTAAACTGGGGTATTTTTATGAGTTTAAAAATTGGATGCATTGATGAAAAAACTGGAGATATCTGAACGTGATATCACGTCCATGACCGTCAGAGGGTTATATATTTTAAAAGTTCAGCCGTGGCTAATCTCGATGAATATCGATCGGTGAAAGACTCGAATGGTTGTTTAGTATGTAATCAAATATATTTGAACACATACTAAAAAACAAGTTTTTTTTAAAATATTAAACAACATAGTTGCCACCAAATAAGATACTAAGCAATAATATATTTGTATTATTGAACAATTAAATCCACTTTCTTTCATACTGTTCATATTATGTTTCCTAAGCAATATACTAAGGTATAGACTAATGATTGCGATTTCTTACTTCCAAAAAAACACATTTGAAAAAAAAAAAACTATTATAGAATATGATATTTCAGCTGAAATGTCAATAAGAAAATTTATGATAATGCAGGTTTTTGAAGTCCATTTAGCAAATGAAAATGTACCAAAAACAAGGTAAAATAGTTCGTTTTATAAAGAAATCTCTATTTTTTTAATAGTTTATTAAATTAATGCTTATTCGTATAATATCTTTATGAGGAATACTATAAAAACACTATACACAATTAAGCACTTTCCCGAGTTTAAACCATAATATATTTATAGTTTAATGTCTGAAGAAAATGCAAATGTGCCAAAGATAAAGTCAAATAGTTCATCTTTCAAAGAAATTGAGCAGAGCTTAAACTATAATATAATTGTAATTATAGCCCCTCTACTTTTCCCCTCCCTAAGAAAAGTTTGCACATGAACTAAAATCTAAAAATATTATTTATTTTAGTTTGTGCTGCCATCTGCTGTCTCTATTGTCTACTAAGTGATTAAGACGAAATCTTTTTTGAATAACAAAACATTGAATAAAATTACAATATAACATTTAATTGTAAAGTATAACGTTATTAAATTATAATCAAACTTTAACGCATGTATCATTGACTCTATTATTATTGTCATTTAACGTTTCAATAAATGAATCTATGATTATTTAAACTTGTAAAATAATATAATTGAAGCAGTTATTCTTCAAAGTTATTTTATCCAAATATAAAGGACTTTACGAATAGAAATAGAGAAATGTAGACGTCCATATTTAAGAGCTCTTTTGGAATCTTCGGAGTATTTGAAAATGGGTGTTTTGATATTTTTAAGTCACTATTCTCAGCTATCAGTTTAGTTTATTCATAAAATAATATTTCTAGTAAAAAGGAAAACCGTCATTAAGGAATATGCGCTAAAAAGTAAAAAATAATTTTTAATTCTACGAATGAGTTGAAAAATTGAATTATTGAATATCAATTTTATGCTTAGTACAACTTTTTGAAATCGGAGCCAAAATTTAGGTATGATTTTTGTAAATTGGCACCAACCAAAAGGGAAAAATAAAATAATATTTCTAAAAAAAAGGAAAACTGACTTTGAGGAAATTGCTCTAAAAAGTAAAAAATATTTTTTAATTTTACGAATGAGTTGGAAAAAATTTAATTATTTAAATCAATTTTATATTTATTAAAACATTTTGAAGTTGGTGCCAATTTACAAAAATCATACCTAAATTTTGCCGCCGATTTCAAAAAGTTTTAATAAGTATAAAATTGATATTAAATAATTAAATTTTTTCCAACTCGTTCGTAAAATTAAAAATTATTTTTTACTCTTAGCGCATTTTCCTTAAAGTAGGTTTTCCTTTTTGTTAGAAAGATTATTTTATTCTTTACTGAATAATGGTAATATTTGTGTACTGTATATTAGCAACGTTCTATATATATTTCAAATTCCTAACCCACGCGAATGGCATAGGCTTCCGATTTCTTTGTTTATCAATATATAAATATTTCACTACGCAACTGTCATTACAAAAATTGAGCCTTATCAAGTCTCGTTAACTCTCTGTTTATAATCAGACGTCCATCGCTTACGTAAGGCCCCTTCCACACGGACAAGTAAAACGCGCATGAGGTTCTCGGTGATTGGATAATTCATCCCACGTGGTACGATTTCACGAATCACCGACAACCTCATGCGCGTTTTACTCGCTCGTGTATAATGGGTCTTAGACAGAGATAGTCTGAAGACGAGAAAATAAACATATAAAAATAAAATAGAAATATTTGTTTACACAAGATGAAAACGTTCGATCAAAGTTCCTTTATTTATTTCGATCTTCAACTTCAGTGAAGGCTCCTCGAAACAAGGATCGCCAAATATTCTGTTTAGTTAACACCAAAATAATTTTAAATAATCGCATTTTAACAACTGGTGATGTCTATTTGGCGGGAAGTATCGAAGAGGTTCAACAAAAAGATCTTTGTATACATAGCAACTGTCCTGTTGCCGATTGTTCTTTTGCCGTTGGCTATTTCTCCACATAAGGCAAGTAAGTTAGTTTTGTTTTATATATTACTAGCTGTTACCCGCGGTTTCTTACTTGTTAAAAAAAAGTATACCCCATTAGTTCGTCCTCCCTTTTATTCCCCGTCTCTAATAGCCCATAATGCAGCTCTAGTGCGACGTTCTATAACCAAACCAAAACCCTTTTCAGTGGCGGCCCGTGGTCGAAAATGTTAGTGCAGCCGAAATCACGTGACCCCCCCCCCCCCAAAAAAAAAAAACTTTTTCAAACTTTCAAAAGCAATTTTTGGGATATTTATCGAAAAATCCTCAAACTTTGAGGAATCGGCAAAACAAAAAATATATAGACATTCGCTATCTTTAAATCTTACGTCAAATTCCATTATTATGGTATCCAAAATTTCAAAATATAACATTTTAAATTTCTTAAACACATCTTCGTGAGTTCGGAAGTCATCTTGTCTTTGGAAAACAATTTCTGTTTTCGAATTCGCAATTTCAAAAATACGTTTGAACGTGTTCTCATTATGGTTTTGTCTTATAATGTTCTGAATTACCTTGACTTGCTGAAGACAATAATTTATATCTAAAGATTTTTTTTGAATAATGTCATATAAAACATCTGTTTGTTGAAAAATAAAATCAAAAATTAAAGATAAAAGTGTGAATCCAAAATCATTAAAATAATTCAGAAATCCATTTGTCCATCGAATTGCTCCCATTCACTCCCTCAACAGCCATTCCTTCCACAGGGTTGCGAAACAGCACTTATCAATACAGCCAAAGCTGAAACAATTATCGAGCCAAGGGGCTTTTCCTCCATCAGGCAAAGCGGTCTAGAGATGCTAGTAAAATACTCGGTCCCCTCCCCACACGTCCCGCCGATTCAAACACAGGAGCCAATCAATTCACAGAATTCCCAACTACAGCTCGAGTTGAAAAAATCCTTTTGAGCTGCGTTTGTGACGTCACAGCCTCATTTTAACGTGAAGGGGAAGGCATACCACGTAAGGTTGTCATGGCAACGATGCAGCCGATTTCTGACTTCGCTTTTTAGCTGCAATTTTCATTGACTGAAGTTTTTTTCCCTTCTGAATTGTGCATTACGGCAAAAAGGTTTGCTATTCATCGGAGATTTTGTTTACTACCGTAGAAATTTCATTTTCAATTATAATCTCCATTTAAGAAAATTAGTAAAATATCTGATTTTAGTTTTTGATGAATTTAGGTGCAGCCCGGCTGTACTTGCTGTAGTGGGCGAGCCGCCACTGACCCTTTTATCCCTTCTCTTTTATCTCCGAATGTTAGCTTTAGTGTTGGTTGTCATTTATAATTGTCAGAAAGAGTTATTCAGCCAAAGCATTTTTTTGTCGCCAACTTTCAATTGCTAAGAAACAATAAATATATATTAATTTATTTGAAAGTTAGTCATCGTTATTAAGATTTTATGATTTTATTACAATGTAATTTTTTAACGACGGAAATAATATTTTTTTAAAAAGAGTTGCCATTTGAACAAAATAACTTTTCAAACGGTTTATAAACGGGAATATCGAACTTCTGTAAGAAATATATTTACTTCTGTATTTATTTTTTTAAATTTTAAACCTGCGGTGCCCCTGAGCCTGCTGACCTAGGCAGAGGCCTAGTATGCATAGTTATATATCCGGCAGTAAATACAGAAATAAATCTAGTATAAGATTTGAAGGGCGAGAGGGAGCAGTTTTTTAGCTAAGGAAGAAAATAGATAATACCAGTTTACTACTTTCGTGTAAATATTTTGTTAAACAAATAGGGTATTTGCAATGGCTTATTTAGCTATAGGACACTTGTGGCTATAGCCCCTCCTTTCCCCCTCTCCCCCTCCTCGAGATTTTCCATCTTATAATATTTAAAATGACAGTTTTTCCTTTATATATATATATATATATATATATATATATATATATATATATATATATATATATATATATATATATATATATATATATATATATATATATATATATATATATATATATATATATATATATATATATATATATATATGTGTGTGTGTGTGTGTGTGTGTGTGTCTTTCCTTGAATTCCCCCCCCCCCCCCCCCTCTCGAGATGACATCCTGGAACCGCTCCTGGGTAAATGGGGGCAAAAAACGTATTTTTATTTTATGTTTTCAAAAAAAAATCACCAGATTTTCCACATATCTGAATAAAGTTCATACATTAGGATCTTAACTATATCTTGTCCAATAATCAATTCCGTTGGAGCATTGTTTACCGAGATATCATAATTTTTCTAAATAACTTTGTGAACTTTTACCCTGTACTACATGGAAAACGTACCTTAAAAAGCTATAGAGCTGCGGGCATACCCGATAGTGCCAATGAAGTTTAACCGCCTGAATATCGGGCCCCCTTTGAATTTCTCCTCTGATATGAAAATGAGTGACCTGTTTATCTATTTATCTTTCCTTACACGTTAGGAGTCGAGATGCGCGTACGTGATGCTGATCGTGGCCCTCTACTGGCTGCTGGAATCCGTCCCGATCGCCGTGACCGCCCTGCTGCCCGTCGTGCTCTTCCCCGTCCTCGGGGTGGTGGGTTCCGCGGAGATATGCCAGAACTACATGAAGGTGAGGCAGTCACGAATATCAAAATGAACCTAATAAGGCGTGTTCACACGGAGCGTCCTTTCTTCTTCAGACTTCCGTGTGGTATCAAAAAAAAAACAATTGAAGAGAAGATAATTAGAAGTAGTTAACTGACAAAAATTACTTTCAAAGATAAGCAGCTTTTTCACTGACAATGTTCTTGAAGAAATGGGTTACTTTCCGTTAAACATCCACTATTTGTCGCCAAGAAAAAAAATTGGCACGATACTTTTTCGGATTCCTCATTCGTGAGAGTGGCTAGTGGTGGTATGTTAACAAATTTAGCGCGTTTTCGCACATTTGGCATATAGGTTCGCCTAATGAAATTGAGCCATTATATGTGAATTATGGACTTTTGACTGCTCTGTATCAGCTTAAATAAATCAACAAGAACCATACACTTTTGGGGGAAGACGCATATGTCCTTAAAGGTTTCGTCTACATTAAAATGAGATTTTTTTAAAAAATGAATTGACTTTTCATGATTAATTTTTCATGAAATGATTAATTCTTCACGAATTATTCGAATCAAAAATCTCCTACTTGCCCCATCAATTGGAGTTAAGTAAAGGGAAGGGAGCTGAGCAATGGGCTTGTATTAAGATATCCTGATAGTTATAACACCAAACTCATTCGTTAGATTTTTGAAGGGTTTGAATAGCACAAAAAATAGCTGTTTCTTTTTGTATCAATGCTAATATTAAAAATATATTTTCAAAGTCATTTTTCTAAGAAAATTTAAATTTAAAATATTGTTTGTTAAGGGTAAAGGGCAACATGTACAATTTGAGTATCAGAGAAGCACAATTTAATTTTATGTTCGGAATTTGCTGGGCATACTGACAAAAATAAACAAATGCAGCAAATGGTCTTCTTAAAACTCCAAAGCTACACTGTTGAGTAACTCGGGGAAGGACTCAAATAGGGAGAGGAGATATCCGAGTCGATAGTGCGATGTGGGGATCTTTCTTACTCTAATAATTTATCACTTAAAAGTTCCGATGATGTGGACAAATACTGCTGAGTTGATCCTTTTTGCAGGGCCAGAAGTCTGAACGTAGAAACATCATCAATCGATTGTTTGAACTAGTTAAAGACTTTATTTAATTTTGGTTTTTGAATACCTATTTAACCGGAAAACGGGAACACATATTTAATCGGAGAACAAATTTAATTGTTTCGAATTTTTTTCCGCTGTCCCCTTAGTGTATGTTTTCTGTAAATAGTGTAATTTTTTTCCGTCCTGTGTTTTCTGTCTTTTTCCCATCTGATATGTTTTCAATTCATGTTTACTTAATCGGGCTGCCAAAGAGGCATAACTTTAGACGAATGAGTGATAGTCCTTCGTGCCCAGAAATTCAGATTTATATTATATTAAAGTTAAAATATTTTCAATTTTCCGGATATGTTTAGTTTTTTAATGTTTATTTACTATTGCATGCTATTACAAGGAATTTCTGTGGAAACAATTTCCATATTTTTCAATTCCGAAAATGACATATAAGATAAGACTTTTTAGATATATTACATAAGTTTAAGGTAAGAATAGTTGGTATGAAGGTTAAAAAAATATATAGTTTTTCGTGTTTATTAACTTTTTCAGATGTTAAATTTCCATGCAATTTCAAGAATTTTTCTTTAAAAAAATTAATTATTTTTTTTCTTTAAATGTTAGAGAGTCGCAGCTGTAAAATGTTTAAATTTTAATAAAATTTTTGTTTACCCAATGAAGGCAATTTTTTCGCACTATTGTGAAATCTATTTCGAAACAAAGTTTTTCCGTCCCACCCAAATGGGCTTCTGTTCTTGTTATCTAAATAAAATTTGACAAGTTTAAAATAGTTGCTCAGAACATGGTTCTCCACATCATAAGATGTTGATTGCTTAAAGAGAAATCGAGTTATTACAACTCAATTATCTTATTTTTCATTCTTTTGGCACGGCTTTTTAAACATTTCTTTTGTTTATAACTTCGTAATGTCACCCTTGTAGTTTAAGATATAAGGCAGTGGACTGAGATGCTGAAGATCTGGTTTCGATTCCCAGTAAGACTTGAATGTAATTGTCGGTATTTTTCTGAAGGCAGTCTATGTAAGCAAGAACTCGCTCATATTACCATTGTAGTCATTTTTGAGTACATGTCTTTTTCAAAATTGAAACTTATGTAGTATGCGGAGTCCAAGGTTAGTGAAGACCATATATATATATATATATATAAGGTGTGCTCGTGTTTCGCTTTTTGAAAGGGGCAAGGAAAGTATTCTTTTGACGTCATTTTAGCTCCGCCTTACTATGAGTTTTTGATCATTCTCATTGGCTGTATTTTTCAAGCATTGCTACTTAGGTTCGATCCCCGGTTGGTAACAACTGGTGATTTAATTTTTAATAAGCAAAATAATGTAAATATCTGTAAAATATTATGTTCAGGTAGCTTCACTGCTAATCCGTCCTTATTTTGTTATGTTCCCGTATTTTACTTGATTGAAATTGTAACTCATTTAATATGTCCAATACAAATGCATTGACCAGATGGTTCTGACCCCATTTTACTCTTTCAAAATTCATGGACATGCTCTCGTCGCAGCTAATATTATTTTAATACGCTTAATTTATTAAGCAAATCTTTTTCAATTTTTACATATTAAATGCAATCCTTAAAATAAAATTTAAACTCATAAAATGCAGCAAATACTAAATTCAGTTAGCGAAATCACTTTTAAATAGTTCGCAAAACAAACTAATAGATGGCAGGACCTCACGAACCATTAGTTCAAATTTGACGAAATTCATTCCTAATATTTTAATAACTAAACAACTCTGCAAATCGATTCAAATTGTTTTTTGAAGCAAATTTTAACTGTTTTCTTTTAAATAAATTCATGATTAGTTAAAAACAAGAATTCTTGTTAAATTAAGTACACTCCTAAAATGACTGCACAAACGAGAGCATTAGACACGCCCACAGAAATCGGAGGCGTCACTATGACGTCAAAAGAATTATTTTCCCCGTCGTCCATCAGAAAGCGGGAGTACCAGCACATCTTTTATATATAGTCTCCACTATCCTTCTGCGGAGTCATTATAATCATCGAATGTACTCCAAAATGAGTACATTTTACTTATTTTCGAGTACTTCTTTTTAACAGTGTAGGCAGTAACTTGATTCAAAATGACAAATACACTCTTTTAATCTTTCATACTTGAGATATTGTAACGATATGGATAAAGCCCATAAAAAGTTGTATTTGCATGAGAACGTGTTAAGCGTAAAAGTGTACTGCAATGTAAAAAAAAAAATTCTTAAAAATGAGAACATGGACGTACTCGTTTTGCTTTGAGTACAAATGCATATTAAATGAGCGATGACGTACTCAAATTTAAGTTTTCGTACCTATCACAAAAATGAACAGTATGGTTTAATATATTCAATATCAGCTTCTGTTCAAGCCATCTTAACAAAGCGACCTGACAAACTTAAAATAGTTGTTCAGAAGATAGTTTTCCACATTATTTGATGTCGATTGCTTAAATGGAAACTGAGTTATTACGACTAAATTATCTTACTTCCCATTCTTTTGCCACGCCTTTTTAACATTACTTCTGTTTATAACTTCTTCACATCGCTGTGGTAATACAACTGTTAAGATCCTCAACTTTGGTGCGGACGGCATCAGGTAGACGGATTGGGTTCGATTCCCGGTAAGTCATGGTTGTAATTGTTGAAATTTACTCAAAGTGATTTATGAATGCAGTCTATATAAGAAATTAACTGCTCTTTTTTAGTCATTTTTACCCATTGTATTAATTTTTAAGTACATGTTTTTTTTAAATATGAAACTTATGTATTTGGAGCTATGATAAGCATCGAATGTAATCAAAAAGGAGTACATTTTACTTGTTTTTAACATTGTGGTTTGACGTGCATTTGCAATTCAGGAGAGCTACATGATGTTCATCGGTGGTCTGATCGTCGCCATCGCAGTGGAGGACTGCAAGCTGCATGAACGGATAGCCCTCAGGGTGCTGCTGTTCGTGGGCACGGAGATCAAATGGCAAGTATCGTCCCAACACACTTCCATTTCAACTGCTCTCGGATATTGAAACACAAACAATTACACCAGTTCTTCGCGCGGGTTTGATTAAAATGGCGCACCATAGAAATAAGTGGATAAATTCCTGAATTAAATGAAAACTAATGATCAAGATTAGCCAAATTTAAATGTTTCCAGAAAAAACTTAAATTTTCATGAAATAGCTATTGGATGTGATTACAATAAGATCGATCTTTCTGATACAAAAATTAAAATAAATTAGAAAATATATATATAAAATATATAGAACACATTCTTTATAGTTATAACTAACCTTTTAATTAAGACGTTAAGTTCTTTGTCCTATAGTCAGAAATATGAATTTACAAAGTCTGAATTAAATCGGGAAATCATATTTTGAGTATGATTAATCAAACAACAAACCCCTGTAATTTTAGTAGTAAAAATTGATCGTCGTAGAAGCAGGGCTGTCGCTAACGGAATGCGATTGGGGGGCGGGGGAGAGAGGGGGAGGGTCAAAAACAATAATCTGTCGTAAATAATGTATTCAAATTCTGCTTAAGTGAAACTAATGGAGTTCTGTAATGGAATACTAATGGATAATATTATTTGAATACTAATCTATGTTTACAGCATAATATTAAATAATACAATATTACAGAATAATTAAGTATATGCAAATACAAATTATAAGAATTTAAAACAATGCAAGAAATATAAATAATAAAATAATGCAACACAAAACAAAAATTAAATTAAATTAAATTAAATTAAATATCAACAGTTTATTTGACATATGAAAGTTAGTTAGGTCAGCTTACAGATCGTTTTCTCGTCGTTCATGTTGTGTTTCCTGTACAGGCTGATGATGGGCTTCATGCTGACTACCATGGTGCTGTCGATGTGGGTGAGCAACACGGCCACCACCGCCATGATGATCCCTATCGTAAACGCCGTCCTGAGCAGGATCAACAGCGAGCCGGGAAACATACCCCTCGAGGAGAGTAAGCGACCCATCTCTTCTGATCTCAATGAAAGGGGAAGGTTTCAACTAATCATTATTTTTTTTTTCTAAATCAAACTTAAGATTGCCCAATTGCTAAATTAATTTACGATTGTCTAATTTGGATCACAAATTCAAATGTTTCCAAAGTAATGTATCAGACACATAATTTTTAACAAATAGTTTCGATTATTTCTAATGTATTTTTATTTTTTAATAATCTTAATGTAGAGAGGTTTTTTTAAACTTGACATTCCACGTACATGTCTTTATACTTGATTGTCACTTGATTCAATTAGATGTCCACAACACTCCACT
Organism: Troglohyphantes excavatus; assembly: GCA_963932185.1. NCBI lineage: Eukaryota > Metazoa > Arthropoda > Arachnida > Araneae > Linyphiidae > Troglohyphantes > Troglohyphantes excavatus. The sequence continues at coordinate 32,727,612 of OZ010666.1, read as the reverse complement.
TCCTTTGTGAGATATTCTTAAAAAAACTTCCGAAAAATATGCTATATATATATGTTTTACTAATTACCTTGAGTAAAGGATTGGTGTATATTTAATATATTGTTATTACTTGCCTTCACGTTGATTTTGGTGTGAAAGTTAGTACAATTAGGTAACACATCAAGCCATATCACCTGTCAATGTCTAAATTAAGAGACATTATTTACAAAATTTCCTGATTCAAAATACAAGTTATAATAAGAATTGTAGGCATGTTTTCTTTAAATTTCGTATAAATTGAAAACGTGTTTATTTTAGGTATCGTTAGTTAGGAAATTTAAAAGGGGGGATTCCCTTTAATACCTTACAGCTAAATCCCCATTTGGCATAAACTTTGTAACTATTTGTAATGCATTAATGACGTATGTACCACTGTTGACCAAACGATTGTAGCTAGAAAATATTAATTACTTGCGTCGTCATATAGCCTTGAAAGGGGGGAAGGAGAGTGTCAGACGATATGTCGGTTTTAATAATCAGTTCGTTTTTATTTCACGCCATTTAAAGCAGGGTTTGTGAAAAAAAATCGAATTGTCCAGGTAAGATACTATAGTTTCCGTTGATAAATTAAAACTCTCATTTGCATTTGTTTATCACAGTTATTTAAAAATTAAACTTTCAACCGAACTCACAGTTGAGTTTGATATTCCTAATCTTAAACTGTGCTGCCGTTTCGATTACACAGTAAACTTAGTTTAAACATATTATTTTCAAAGGATCATTCGGTTCATTTCCAGGTTGCTCTTTGACCGAAAGCAAACAAGTCTTTGACCAGGAAGACGAAACTAAATCTGTCGACTCAAGGTAACGAACTACATTTCTGTTTATTATTTCTTAGATCCTTGAGATGAGTAGGCGAGAAAAGTTTGTCAATATACAATTCTCCAAGAAAGCAGCAATCAATTTTCTCTGCCATATTACCAAATGACGAAATTCCCTTACAATTGGCTTGTTTGTCCATTTGTCTCTTCCAAATCAACTATTTATTTTTCAATTAAACAGTATAACATTACTATATGAAATACTATAATAGACTACCATAATTTATACATTAAGAAAAAAATTTGCTTATATCTTCTTGAATATAAACTCTAGAATTAAATTTGTATACCACTCAAATGCGTTTACCTTATATTATAACGTACATGAAGTCAACATGACAAACAAAAATATGTAAATCTTTTTTTGTTAAAATTTTTGCACAAAAATACGTTATTTAATCTTTTACAATTGGTAGATCCAAAACATTTGAGCACGCCATATATTTTTTTCTGTGAATTGGGGATGAGAAAAGTTATTGAGGGTTATGTAAATCATTGTGCTGACATACAACTGTTCCCTGATTGATTGGTATTTCTCTTTAGTAGGGATTTTTACCATGCAGCATAAAGTAGTTTTGTAAATGCAAAGGCAAACATTTCTTTATAGTGATTACCTCTGTGGTATTCTTATAAAAAGTATTTTGACACTATATTGTAGATTCAAATTTCAAACAAAAATATATTTTTAACAGTTTTTTTGTGTGTATTATTTATTGGAAATTACCTTACATTCATGAGTATATAAATACATAGTTCTCTAAAATAACTTTATTTATGATTTTTATTGTAAATTAAAAGGGTGAAGTACGAATAACTTCTTTGGAGCTATATATATTTCTTCACAATTTGAATGTTTAGTATCGACTTCATATATAAATGTATAGCTAATAGTTCATAATAAAAGCTAAATTTTTTTATCCAAATGGCAAGTATATGAGACATTTAGTTATTAGCTAGTTATTTGAAATTTAATCCTTATTTCGAGCGCAATATGTAACACTATAAAACACATTACCCAAAATTTGTCATTTGTGTCCTTGCATTTGTAAAAGACGAAAACATATTTTATTTTATTTTTGCAGGGGCAGCAGCGCTGGGCCTCCTACGCCATTAAAAGTGGCCCTCCTCCTGAGCATTTGCTACTCGGCCAACATTGGGGGTACAGGCACCCTGACGGGCACGGGGCCCAACATCGTCTTCAAGGGGATGCTCGAAGAGTAGGACGAATTTCTTTTTATTACAAGCCTAAATTGAGGAAATTATTTCTAAAAGGGATCGTATTCCTGCCTGAGATTTAACAGCCGTAGTGAACGCTCCAGGGCGACGGAATTCCATTCACAACTATGCCCCATTTCCACATTTTGATTTTCACAAATAAGAAGCATTAGCTTGTGTCCTTCGGTTCGCTATAGCTGCTGAAACACAGCCAGGGCAATTTTCCCTTTTAAAAATAAGCTCCTCAATGTATAAGCTCCTGATGTTGGTGTGGTCCCAAATCTTGCAACTCAAAAGGAAAACCATGTCATATTGACTTGACACTTTTCATGATTACGTAATCCCTATATTTATACAACATTTAGGCATAAAATTAGCAGTTAATATTAATCATTAAGGAATTATCATTGCACATGAAATAAGTACATTGCGAATAAATTGGCTTCTAAGTTCATTCAAAAAATCGATTTTGAACTCTATTTTTTTGTAGACCGAAAACTTTTAAATGATATCCCGTTTTGAATGACGTAAAAACAGATTTTTAGCAATTCATCGAGTAAATTTTTGCTTCCATTAAATTGCATCCATTACTTGTTCTTCAATGCTGTTCTTTATCCTGTTCTTCAAAGAGCTGTTTTTTATAACGTGTTCTTCAAATAGCTGTTCTTTAATCTGTTCCTCAAAGAGTTGATCTTTAACCTGTTCTCCGAAGAGCTGTTCTTCAAAAAACAGTACTTTAATATGTTCTTCAAGGAAATACTTTAGCATGTTCTTCAAAGAGCTGTTCTTTATCCTGTTCTTTTTAGAACTGTTGTTTCTGATAGAGGAGTAGTTAAGTAATATTAAAACTAACATTAGTATGCGCAATAGCAAACGAGGTGTCATACATTTTAGAAGAAAAATGTCACCTCTCTTCTCCCAGCTAGAAATCGACCAATTACATTAATTTATTGTTAGCGTTCAGCTATTTTTAACGCTGAATACTTCACAGTTGTAGAAAACTACTTCTTCGTAGTAGTCTTTCCCAATTTTTTTTTCTCAAAATACAATAGCCTTCCAATGAAACGAATGTGTTCAGCAAAAAAAGAGGATAATTTATTTTATTTAGAAATAAATCCAATTCTTTTATTATCACTATTAAGTTTTTTGTATTATATGAATATCTGCATTACAATTTACAATTCATTAGCGGTGCCCAACACTGTCTCAATCTCCTCTAACGAGCTGCCACCGACAATCAGGTACTACATACATTATAATAGGGGTATTCAAATGAGATTTTAATGGAGTCCGGCTCCTCCGTACACTCCCATGTTAAATTCACTAACTTAAGGGGGGGGGGGGATCTCATTTAATAACAAATTGCTTTATCAATCTGAATTTCTTACAGAGCAAGACTTTAATAGTTTTAAAAACTTTAAACACATGATTTTTTTGAAAAATAATTAAGATATAGTAATTTGTTTTAAATATTAAAACAAAAAATGCACAGAATTTTTAAATAAGATGATTTTTTTAGAAACATCAGTATACATCTATTTTTTTATTCCTTGCGTAAAATTAAAAAAACAAAATTACTAAAACAATCAGAAAAAGTTTCTGGAATATATTTCAAGTAGTTTTTATCCGTCTAGCGCTGATAAACGTGATATCAAGTCCATGGATCTAATGTTATTCTAGCAATGCACTCAATTAATTTAGTAGTTTTTTTTTTAATATGAACAAAAAATTTACAAATTTTTCATATAAAATGATTTTTAGGAAAAATAAGTATGCATCTAATATTTTATTCCTTTTTTTTAAATATCTAAAAATTTTACTAAAACAACCAGAAAAATTTTCAAGAATATATTTCGAGTAGTTTTTCAGTAATGTGACTCGAACATAGAATAAGTATATTTCAAATAAATTGTCTTCAAAGTTGGTCCGAAGAATGCAATTTGATAAGTGGGTTTATTTAAAAAAAAATATCTCCACGCTGCTGAAGGTATCATTTTTAACTGAAAAATTTTCATAAACAGTGCAAATCTCAAAAAAGGATATTTTTTCAGAGTTAAGGGTGCCAGACCTCAGGTTTGAGGTCGGACTGAATTCAAATGTTCTGTCGTGCATTCAAAACGAAGTCACTACCTTTCCTTCGCAGGTTGCACCCGGGGAGCGGAGAGATCACCTTCGCCACGTGGATGATGTACAACGTACCCGGGATGGTCATCTGCGTGCTGATCGGGTGGGTGTACCTGTGGATGGTGTACGTTCGGTGCTCGTGAGTACAACACACGCTTATCTCGTATTTAATTACCTTATGTTTGCATGTTGTTTGTGGGGTTGGGGTTGCAGTGTGGAGTGCCAGATAAGTGGTGTTCTCATCATTCTCGTCATATGGACATGATTCAGAATGCCGAGATGGTAGTCTTTCTTTCGGGATAGATCCCGAATCTCCCTGTAGCGCTGTGAACTTTTTGACTGTCACCCGTAATCGAACGAGGTTCTTCTGCGTGATACGCCGATACTCTACCAGTCAGTTATCACACAATCCCAAGTGGGCGTATCGGGTATATGAAGCGACCCCCACAGTACCCCCTCTCGGTGAATCGGACGGAGGAACGAACTATTAAGATGTCCGTAAAGTGTTTTATCACGTGAGCAGTGGTTGAAGGGTTGAAGTTGTGGCGGTTCATTCGGTGTCACAAGTGTTTGTTCGAAGATTGTGCTGATTTGCAGTGCGGAAGTCACCACTGTAGCGCTATGCACTTTTTGGTTGTCGCTCGAACCGAGGATATTCTACATGATACACCAATACTCTACCAGTCAGATTAACGTGATCACTCAAGTGTAGAAGTATCGGGTGTATGAAGTGACCCCCCTCCCCATATCACCATTTGCTGATTTGCCGTGCGGAAGTCACCACTGTAGAGCTATGCACTTTTTGGTTGTCGCTCGAACCGAGAATTTTCTACGTGATACACCAATACTCTACCAGTCAGACTAACGTGATCACTCAAGTGTGGGAGTATCGGGTATATGAAAGTGACCCCCCACATCACCAATAGCCCATTGTGTAACTCTAGTGGGATGTTTGAACTAAAGGTCGTGGGTAGAAATTATACAAATTGCACTTTAATCAGAAGTGTTAGTTTCTGAAGTTAACGTCGCACTAGAACTAGATAATGGTTATTGGGGATGGTTCTCTATTTATCCCAAAGGATGGTTCAACAATACGAGGCAACGTTCCCGGGTCTTTCCTTCGAGATAGGCCCCGAACCGTTGCCAATAGTCCACTGTGCAGCTCTAGTGCGACATTAATTTAACCAAACCAAACCAAACAAACCAAACCATTATCCAAAAGGACACTACACCGTAATTTTGTGAACCTAATTGGTTTGAAACTAGGGAACTCATGTATACTTAAAAAAAATCATTTATTTCTCGAATTATTTCAAATATAAAAACTTGAATATGTTTTTTTAAGTAATTGCTGATGTCGGTTTCATATTTTTAGAAAAGTTAACCACAACTTGTCGTCGAAGGAAAACATTCATCGAGTAATTTCTCAGAGATACAAAAAATTGGGAGCTCCGAAGTAAGTATTCTATTTAGAAGATTTTTTTTTCATTGTTGTAGTATTTATGGTAGAGAATATGTTCTGGTTTATTAGATGTGCAGACGCCGTGTTTGACGTCAGTGAAACTGGATTGGTTGGTTTACCTCAATGTCACGGGAACCAGCCAATCAAGTGTCAGAATCATTGACAAAAGTCGAGCGCAGCGTCTACTGACTTACGCTGAATATTATTGAATTAGCATTTTTAAGTGATGTGTCTATTTTAGAAACACGGTAAATATTTATCAAAAGGATGCTTTTCTGAAATTTTAATGCATAGTAAAATCATATCTACAAAAACGTAGTCTAAAAAATATATATATTTCCAATTTAAAAAAAATATATATATGTAAAAAATTTTGTCATTTGATCAAAAGGATTTCGTTTTTCATTGATTCGTTGGAAATTTAGAATATGTTTTGAATAAAAAATTAATTTTATTCAAATAAAGAATTATTTGAATAAAAAAAATCATGTAACTTTTTTTCTCATTTGATCTAAATGATTTCGTTGATCAAGAGGGTGCTTCGTTAGAGTTTTAACGCCTAATAAAATCATATCCTGAAACATTTAGTTTTAAAAATAATGCAAGATCGATTTAAAAAAAATGCACAGAACTTCCCCCCCCCCCCCTTCGGTATTTATATATCCTAATGAATCATTGATGCTTCTAGATGCAACGAAATCGCCGTGATCGTCCTGTTCCTGATTTTGGTGCTACTGTGGATATTCCGTGACCCGAAGTTCATCGATGGATGGGCGAAAGCCATGGGACTGTAAGAAGCCGTTGTTTATTTCTCTCTCTGTATATATATATATATATATATATATATAAACATGTTTTCTACCTCCCCACTCTCACCTTTTACCTCTCAACCTATCTGTCGATCCCCTTATCTCATTAATTCTAAATCACTAATAACAATCCATTACAAAACTAAAGTTTTATTCCCGTATATGCGCGTCAATGAATGTCATTTGATGCGTAAAAACACCTTTTGAAGCGTGACCTCTTCACTTGTGGCCAGGCATTCTACGAGGAATAATAATTATTTCAGTGTGTTCTATTCACCCTTTAAAGTCTGTACCAAAAGTTTTGAATCACTCTGGTTTACCTCGTATCCTAGATAGTCTAGGTAAGACCTAGACAGTCTATATAAGTAAGGTAAGACCTATATAGTCTAGATAAATAAGGTAAGATCTAGGTTACCTATATAAAATAGAATCTAGATAACCTAGGTAAGCTAGATAACTTACATAAAACCAAGGTAACCTAGATGAGGCATATGTAACCTTGCTAAGAGATAGTTAACACCTAGGTAACCTAGATAAGACAGGTAACCAATGTAAGATAGAGTTAATCCCTAGGTAGTCTAGATAACACATAGGTAACATAGATAACCTAGTTAAAACCTAGGTAACCTAGGTAAAATAGGTAAGACAAAATAACCAAGGTAAAAGCTATATAACCTTGTAATACCCAGAAAACCTAGGTAAGAGCTAAATCCCCTAGATAAGAACTAGATATTTTATAAGATCTAAATAGCCTAGGTACCATATGTAAGACTTTGATAACCTAAGTAAGAGCGAGGAAACCTAAATAACATATGTAATCTAGTTAAGATCAAGGTGACACCAAATTATCCTAGATAAGAACTAGGCAACCTTAATAAACTAGGTACCACCTAGATAACCTAAGTAAGATCAAGGTAATCTATATGACCTCTAATATGATATTAGTAAGACCTAGGTAATACCTAGATAACCTATGTAACTTTAGTAAGACCTAGGTAATACCTAGATAACCTATCTAAAACCTAGATAACCTATGTAACTTTAGTAAGACCTAGGTAATGCCTAGATAACCTATGTAAAACCTATATAATCTAAATAAAACTACATAACCTTGGTAAAATCTAGATAACCTAGGCAATACCTAGATAACCTGGGTAAGCTAGATAAACTAGTTTACCTAGTAACAAACTTACCTAATAACCAGTAACCACGTAGAACTAATAGTGGCATTCGATTGTGTGTTGCAGGGGGGTGGGCGATTCCGTTCCCGCCATCGCCGTCTCTTTCCTCCTCTTCCTGCTACCCGCGAGGGGGCTGAAGGGGGGCCGCCCCATCCTCGAGTGGAAGACAGTGCAGCAGAAGCTTCCATGGGGCGTCATCCTGCTCAGTGGGGGCGGATTCGCGCTGGCCAACGGAGCCCAGGTACACAGCTGATTCTCGAATGCTGAGGCTGGGCACGTTGTTAAGAGAAAACTCGAGACTAACCGAATATTGTCTCTGTCCATGTAATTTCTAGGGAACCTTTATAATTTTTTATAATTTGATATCGTTTTTTTTTTAAACTGAAGTATAAAAATTATATTATATCCCAAAGAATTTAGTCTAACCATCTGAGGAGCGTAGTAACTTTGTCAGAGTGAATCTGTGTATTGACACAGTCCACTGTATAGTTGCGCCCAGGGGAAGCAAATTGGTGGTTGAGAGCGAAGTAAAACCACGAGGTGGTTAGATTGTTTGGTGAAGAATATTGCTGTAAACCATAACTGGTATTTAAGTTAAGTTTTTTTTGTAGCGACGAAAAATTCTGTTGTTGGCTTGTTCAATATATGTTTGACCTCAAATATTAGAAAAAACTATTTGGTTATTACATCTCTCCTCCCTACGAATTTTTTTAATATCTTCAAAGATAGGAATTTTTTTAAAACAAATTATATATCATTAAAGTTGTCACAATGGGATTTTGATGTGCTTTTAAATCAAAACAGTGGTAGCACTTTCTATGGATAAAAAAGGATATATCTATATATATATATATATATAAATACAAGTAAATATACTGAAAGATAAACAAGAGTTTAAATTACAAAAAATATATATGCCAAAGTGTTCCCCTCTCTTCGTCAAGGAGGCCGAGAAGAACAACAAAGGCTAGCAGGCGTTTCCGATGGCTAAGCGTAAAATATATCCGAAACTTAGCCAGACCACCGACGCCTGCTGAAGCAGAAAAGCAACAAACCAAATGAAAAGCAAAAATGAACTACGAAATCAGACAACAAACAAAAAGCAAACACCCCACAAGAAAATACACACGTTGCCAAAATGCAAAATAAAAGACAGCGAACATAAAAATTGCAATAAGAATAAACAATTTAACATATCGTAAAACAAAAAAATTAACAAGATATAAAACAAAAATTTAACACACGAAGGCCTTTGCCTCCGAAGCCTTTGCCTATATATATATATATATATATATATATATATATATATATATATATATATATATATCTTGCCCCATATATTTTCTCACCCCGTTTGACGGCATGTGGTGCACTGAGACATATAAATGTTCTGTAAAATGTTATGTAATATGTTTTGACCAGTTTTTTCGTAACCATTTTAGAAGTCCGGGCTGTCGGTGTTGCTGGGTTCGAAACTCTCCTCCCTGTCCGTCCTCTCCCCTGGAGCCATCGTGGCTGTGCTGTGCATCACAACGGCCATGCTAACGGAGGTGGTGTCCAACACGACTATGGCCATCATCCTGCTGCCCGTGCTCAGCCAGATGGTGAGTGCCCCTTCAACTTACTTTCCGGCTTGGATCCACGACACTCCGTATTGGTGGAGCATGTAGCAATGGTCGCTAAGCTGGCTTTGAAATCGGAACCTCTTGCTTCATAACCAGAAGCCTTTTCTCATGAACATAACAATCGCCACGGTCGTGTAATTGGATCTGCTATTTAAAGTGACTACCGCAAAATGTACGACGCTACCTTCGCTATACGAACGCCATGTCTTGTAACATCACAATCCTGACCGTCACGTGTTTCTCTTCACCCACGGGATACCCTTTAATAACCTTTAAAATAATTTTCCCCGTCCGAATCACTGAGAGGGGATACTGTGGTGATCCCTTCAATTACCCAACATTTACTCTCGATTAAGCAATTGGTTTATTTCGACGGTAAAATATAAGTGTAGCATTCGTAACCCCCGGGGTTCAATTCTGGACGTGAAATCCATAAGGTTTTATCTAAAAAAGAGGAGTTAAAACCTACCCTACAGGAGACTGTAATAAAGGTAAAAGTAAGGCATAAAAACTGAAATTGTGGCTTCTGGGACACATCAAAAAAGATGTTCAGATGACCCATGGCCATTTAAGAAAAATTAAATTAAATTTAGACTAAATTTTAAAATGTCATCAACATTCAAAAATAACAATGACATAATTCTTGAGTTTTCTAAGGAACTTTTTGGAGATATACAAATGGATTCTATACGTAGAAAATAAAAATAAAATATCTAAACATATTTAAACATTTTCTACAACGGCTTGAGAAAAAAAACACAAAATAACTTCAAAAAAGTTGGGATACATCGGTATGACTTCAACCGCCCCGACAAAAGGAAGTTACAGTTAAGAGTTCAGTGATGCCAGGCTTTAAACGAGGTTTTGAGTAAAGGGCATTGATGCAGCTCGCGAGCCGCGGATACTTAGGTTTATACTCTCCAGGTTAAATTCTGAGTCCTGAAAGGTATTTATATTATTTTCTTTGTTCAAAATGTGTTAATTTTGTTTCCTCCTCAGGCTCTGTCCATCGGCGTGAATCCCCTGTCTCTGATGCTGCCTGTGACCGTGGTGTGTTCGTACGCCTTCATGCTGCCCGTGGCCACGCCCCCAAATGCCATCACATTTGAAGGCGGGAACATGAGGACAATGGACATGGTACGAGTGCAGACATACACACAATCTTTCTCTCATCACTACTGGGGTTGTAAAAAATATTATATTTTGTGACGTTACCTTCTTTAGGTTACTTTACCTTAAACATAAAGAACGAGTTACAACATCGTTGACAACTTGTAACTTCTGTAAAGACTGACATCCATTTACAGAACCCGTCCAAAAATCAGAGAAACGGAACAGTTCCACAAAACACAAAAAATAACGCAGTCTATCTCTAACCATTTTTTTGTGATATTTACTGATCAGTTTTTTTACCATTAAACTTATATTAAGATCGTTTATTGCGTAGCTCTCATATCTCTGCATCTCGCTTTGGAGATCCAATATCGGTATATTGACTCTTATTTCACATTGCGAGAAATGTGAAATTATGATTAAAAATATCATTAAGTGTGTGGGGGGGGGAAGGGGACTGTGCTGGAGCACGGCCGAAATAGTTTTCAGTCATGTCAGCAAATTATTAATATACGGGCTAGTCATCTACGCAAAACCTGCCAACAGTAAGAAGATAAACAAGCTTTCGCTTTGGCGCTAGCATCCACAGCTCTGTACGTGCTAAGTTATGATTTGCATAAATTTTCTACATTCAACGGCGTAGATTTCCTAGTCAATCGTTCTATTTGCTATGAAGTAATAGTTTTGGAAAGACCACCCTAATCGTTAAATAAATAATAAGTTGTAAATTAATAATTTGTCTAATTTCAAATAATAAAAATGTCATAATTATTTTAGCGATTGGGGTAAACAATTATTTTATTTTGTTTGTCTACATAATTTTTTGTTGGTCCGCATTGTTGCGCGTTAATTTTCATTAGAAGTAATTTACAGGGCGATCATCAATTTTTGGGCAATGGTCATTGTTTTGCTCTATAACATTTAGAATAATAAGACATTATTTTTGTCCCACTTATTTGCTTACATTTAAAAAAAATAACTAACTTTATTAGCAACAAACAAAGTAGTTAAAGCAGAGGAAGAAGAGTGGTTTCCCTCAACAATTTGTAACCAATCTGTATAATATTGTTCAAAATTTGAATAGATTGAATTTGATTGTTTGATTTAAATGTGCTAAATAAAACGTTTTTTGAAATTTTTCGTTCAAAGAAACACTTAATTCTTTGAGGCACACGATTTTAAAGAAAATAAAAACCCTAGATGCACATAACTTTTTTATTATTCGATTATTTAAAATAAATAATTACTTTTATTTATGAATCACTTATTTATGCATTAACCGTTGGTGCATAGCATTGCCAGCAAATGAAAATCTTTTTTAAAAAATATGAAACTGTATGACTATGAGTAACTTAACTTTTCAAGGTGGGTTAAAATATATCCCACCATGCATAAAAAGCTAAGAAAAAAGGTGGGACAGTTTTTAACCCACCTAGCCCCAAAGAGTTAAATGTATGACAACAAATGTTAAATAAAATGATTTTGTTTAAAGAAAATATTGACATTTTCTATCGAAACTTCCTATTTTTCAATAAAAGTGTATTAAAACAGTTCGCATTTCGCCGATACACTTTACCTTTTGCATGAAATTTTTCATGGCAACTGAAGATTTATCTATTTCTATTTCAGGCGAAACCTGGCCTCGTCATGAACTTTGTGTGTTGTGGCGTCCAGCTGTTCATGATCCACACTTTGGGGGTGGTCATGTTTGACCTCAACACGTTTCCCAGTTGGGCAGATGATTCGACACACAATTCGGGAACCAATTTAACCGATTTTGTTCATGTATTTACGAATGTCACCACCTTCTCTACATAATTAAAATGTATTTATACATATAGGTTTGGTTTTGTTAATTAACGTCGCACTAGAGCTGCACAGTAGGCTATTGGCGACGGTTCGGAGTCAATCTCGAAGGAAAGACCCGGGAACACATACACATTCACACACACATTCATACATGCACCTCGTTATTTTAGAATCATGGTCAGATGACGAGGAAACACCTGAACTGGCACCCAACGCCTTCAATAGACGTCGCGACTTTGGACCTCGATCAGATGTATCGTGCACCAGTCCCGTATACACGCCAGTATAATTTGTTGGATATTCTGGACGACTTTCTAGTATTTTTGTAGCAAAGCTGGCAACCCTCCGATCGCAAGATCACTACTTTTTTACTTTTGTATGTCAAGTCCATTGCACGGATTCGAACCACCAATCCCCTGATTAGTAGCTGAACGCCTTACCAACTGAGCAACTGGGGCTCCTATTTATACATATAATACTGATGCATGGTTATAGGAAAAATTATCTATGCAATGCTCAATATGCACAAGCACAAAATGTATATAAAATTGACTATATTTACAATTATATAGTATAAAATTGTTTATACACATAATTTATAGCAGTGGCACTTTCCAATGGTCTGCTTATAGGAAATTTGGTACATCTGGTATCTACAGAATACTGTTTAGGCAAAGTATGAAATGAGTTTCTTGAAGTTTGTAATTATAATATGAAACTCAATTAGTGCTCTTAGTGTGTTAAATTCCGATAATATAACTTCGTATCAAATAGCACGATCGAAATGATTGTTTTTAATATTTTTTTTTACGAACGATTATTTCTTTTCCCACCCTTCTTGGAGGGGATATATTCAGAAGGTTGAAAATTGCTCCTTCGAGTAATTGTTTGTCCCCTCCGAACAGTCGGTTTTTGGCACCGGACATTGACACATTGCTTTTAAAAACAACTTGAACCCCCTTCGAGCAGTCGTTTGGGGCTTGTCAGTATTGGCAGCGAATTAGGATCCCATTGCTTTTTAAAAGCATTGTGTCAATGCCCGATATACATGAATTATATTTAATTACATTATAAATATATAATTTAATATAGTACATAATTACAAATAATATAAATTGTTCAATGTGGAAATTTAATTAAAATCTTTTTTCATGCACCTTTTTTTGGAAATTCGTAAATCTTAATTTTTTTTAAATAATGTGACATAACAAATATATCAATAATATTGATTGCATATTATCATTTTCAGTAAAGCAATTTATTTCAATATTTTATAAATTCAATGTTTTCAAAATTAAAAAAAAAACGAAGTTAAAGAATTCTATGACATAATATTCTGATATTTTTTCTAAAAAATATAGTTAAAAAAAGTTTTAAAAAATTCCAGAAAAATATAAGAAGACAGTTTTTAACAGTTATAAGAAGACAGTTTTAAGTTGACTTAATAATATTTTTTATTATTTAAAATTAAAAAAATAATGTGTTTTATTTATTTGTTAATTGAAAAGTTTATGCTATAAACTTGTTCGACTTGATTCATGTTTGCTTATACAAAATATAACTTTTACCGATATCTGATCTTTGTCAGATGCTGCCATCTGTTGTCAAAAGGAACACAACTCTGCAAGGATAAATTTTCTTTTGATATTATAAATTCATCCATAAAAATAAAAGAAAGAATCTACCTGTATGGGGCACGCAAAACACTATATTTTGGCATTTCTGAAAAATTATATATATATTGATGCTATTAAACATCTAAATGTATACTTGAGGTTTGCAATTTTAATATTCCGTATATTTTCCCCTGTATGATGATTTAAGAAGCTATTTTTTTAATGTTCATTAAAAAATAGTATTTACGCTGTTTTAAAATTTACATTATTATAAAATCATAAGATCACGACAACAATGACATATTTTAAAATAAATTGACGTATATTTATCGCTTTAAAGAAGGGAATGTTATCGATCAAAAATTGCTTTGGAGAAATAACTCTTTCTGAGAATTGTGCTACAACGGGAAAACTAATGGAATTGCTAACATTCATGGCGACAAGAATTGCACGGGCATACTAATCAAATTTCAAGCAGCATATGGCTTAATAAAAAGAAAATGTATGATAATACATGTTTTTTAAAAAAAGTTATTTAAATGCCCCAAATATATGTGCTGCAAATTTAAAAGTGTCAAACAACTAAAGTGTTTTTAATGAATAATACTGTCAAATTCAAAAATTAAAGAATGGTAAACAAAATTTTTTAATTTCCAGTTAAAATCTATAAAAAATTGCTGATTTTTATTAGGAATATGTTACTTAACTATTTAATCTATTCTTTTAAAATTTATACAAATAACAAAAAATAAAAAATATTTGTCTGACAAATCCTATTTTTAGTCATTCAAAACAATCGTTACTCAATTCACACCATACTTATTTTCAAAACTTAGTTAATCCTCAGACATCAGATTATTATTTATCAACAAATAACGAATATTCCAAGATTCGGTAGATATAACCTGTGTAAAAAGCTATATTATTAAGAACATAATAATATTTAAAATATTTCTATTTACAAAGAAATCTTGTTGTTTTAAAAATAATTTGTTATATTAAAAAAAAATACCTAATACGTGTATTGTATTTATTAAAAATTTGTTAAGATTTATACAAGTGGGACGAAGACCACTGGTGGTTCGTGAGATGGTAAGAAATGATCAGTGAAGATCTTCTTTAATCTTCAAACATTTTTTTGAATTATTTTTAAAAGCTGTTGTCGATGATTATTCTTTTAAACAAAAAATGTAAGGGGAAAATCTAGGGAATCAATATTTATATATTTACCATAGAAAATAGTCAGTAATGAAGCATATGTTTTTTCTTGGGAAAAAATATTTTTGTGACAAATTTTTTAACTTTCTGATAACCTGTTTGTTTTCATTTATTAGTTTTAATGAATTAAATTTGCGTTTTTGGAAATAATAAATAGTAAGTTTAATTGCTTTTTTAAAAGCACTTTTGAAACAGTTTTATTCCATTTATTCTTTCTTTTATATACGTGCTGTTGTACTTCTAAAAATATAGAAGTTGGTGAAACAAATGTGTCAAGCATCATCTTTATTAATTAAGGGGACACAAAATATACAGACATTGTAAAATACACGCTTTTTTTTTTAATTTGCTAAAATTTTAATTTGAAATCTTTTAAATAAGCTTGCAAATTTCTCACCGATATTTTTTAATGAGTTATTACAGATTACATTTTTACACATTTTTTTTTTTGGGGGGGGGTTGAAACAAGAAGTTGCCCAACTTAGCGATTCGAAAATTTCAGCTCAACTCTTCGAAATTCCCAACTCAACAGTGCTCAAAATTCCCAGTTCCGACTTTTCGACATTTTTTTATCTTTTTTTATATGTATTTAAGGTAATATTAAACAGTTCTCTCACAAGCATTAATTTGTCACACCCATATTCCAATTCAGTGTCAATACTGAGGTCTAATTTAAATGTAATCTTACAAGTTGGGCGATTCCTAATCTTCCCATCGCTTTCATTTGTTAATCATATTAATTTTCTTCAGGCATAAATTTTCCCAACTCGGGGTTTTTAGAAGTTGAAATTCCACACATTCAGGGTCTCTGGATAATTGGGGGGGGGGGGGGGGGGGGGTACGGGTCGGATTCTCCCCGAAATTCCCCCGTAGCAACGGACCTGATTGGCAGGTACGTTTATCAATGAACGATAAGTTTAAATCTTTTTTTCTCAATGTTTGGTTTTCCTCGATATAAAAGTTACTCGAAACGCAACTAATTTTTAGGCAGATTGTAAAGTAGCTGTATATTATAAATTGTCATGATAATTAATTCTGTGTGAAGTAGTTCTTTTTTTTTTAAATTACTAAAGCAAAGAAATATTTTGAGTTTTAAAGAAAAATATTTATATAAAAAAAATCACATATCTGTATTATAAATAAATTTAATGCGACTTCTTAGGTATTATAGTGTAAAAAATCTGAAAAAAACTTCTTTTTTTAAAAGTTTAAATTTGTGTGAAATATTTTTATGTTATATGAATTTAAATAACATATTAAAAGTTTTATTCAAAAGCAAAAAAAAATTGCATAACATTAAGTTGTAAAGTGGCCCCTTAATTCAGGAATAACGTGTAATTAATTCCACTGACATTAATTAATGCGTTAAATATTTAACATAATTAAAGTTAAATACAATTGAATTTTTGTGAATACTTTCTTTTTAAAGAAAATAGTTGAAAATACCTGAATTAATATTTTGTGTCAAAAAATAATATTTGATAAAAACATTTTACTTTACTAGTATTAAAAAGTGATATTCAGTTCTTTGTCTAACTCTTTCGTGCTGCCATCTGTTGGTTTCTTTGTGTACTAAGTGACATTTAAAAGGAAGGATTTGTTTAATAAATGATGAATAAAATTATAATATAACATATGATTGTAAAATACTCACAGGGTGAAGGGGTGGGGGGGGGGGGGGGGCTTGGTCACGTCCAATAATCTGTGAAAACTTTAAAAGTCGGAAATCGCAAGTTTTAAAAATCTTTTAGTATTAAAAAAAGATTGTTGTTTGTTTCAACCTACAGAAAAGAAATTTCGTGTGACGGCACTGCGTACAATATTATTGGAATTCTAAAAAAAAAAATTAACGAATTAATATTGTCATTTAATGTTATTAACTGATTATTCTAATAAAAAAATTATAAAACAAAAAAATATATTTTTGCGTAACCTTCACGTGTGGGCTGGGACAGCATCTGTTCCACATATTTTACAGGTCTAGAGCTCAGAAGAAAAGTTGCTTTGCCTGTTATTTAATTCCTAAACGGCGCGAGAAAATGTCACTTTGAGAGAGGCAGGACAATGAGTTCTCAAAGCATTGTGGAAAGACGACATCCCTTACAATAAGATGTGTGTAACTGTCTGACTGACTAATCTTAAAGATTCGTCAGTCAGACAGTTACAACAATTCTTCCTCAAAGCAAGTAGGTTCGCAGATGAGAATAGAATCATTTCAGGGTTTGGAAAACTGAAAAGCCCAGCTGAAGGCGATCTGTAAAAATCATTAGTCAAGCGTCACATGTCCGAAACCATTTAATTCTGATCTGCTGCAAACTACTTCAGATCTGCCATACTTTAAAAATTCGTCCCCCTCCCTTGTGATTTGTAAACTTTATCTCTGTAATTTTCGTTCACTTCTGATTTTATTTTCTAAAACTATCAGAAAGTTAGGCTGAACTTAAAATGTGGACATTACCTACCATGGAACACAGACAAATAAAAATAGTTTAAAAAAATCATAAACCATATTTTGTTCTTAGGTATGTCCCGTATTATAGGAACAAAAAAAAAAGCAATATTTTAATATATTTCATAGAACATGCTATTTTTCATGGTATAATAAAAACAGTACAACCTTTATTATACAATAAAAATCCGTCTCATCAATGAAATTACATTCATGCAAACACAAAAAAGCCTACTTTTTGAAACCTATATGAAAATACACCACCATTTTGAAGCCCAAACCCAGCCAATATTTTTCTGCAAAAAATATTCAAAAAATATCTACAGAAATCTAGTTTTTTTGGGACTGTAGAAAATTTCTGTAAATTATCTGTGGAAATTATTCTACCGATTATTTACAGATTTTTTCTTCAACAAAACTACAGATTTTCGTAGTAAATAGGAATTTAGCTTTCTTCAAATGATCTGTAGATTTGAATCCTTTCTAACTTAAATATTTTATTTGATTGTTCCAAGCGTTAATGGAGCGTTTGAAAAAAAACATTTTAATTGTAAGGAACAGCAACACATTTGATGCAAAAAATAAATTGTGTGTTTTTGACTCATATGTTAGGCTAACTAATAGTTTTCTTTACATAGTGTAATAGTTAAATTTCAAATTTGAATTTAAATGATTTTTGTTAATACACTGAAACCCGATTTTTGCGGTCTTTTTTTGTGCGGTATATGAAAATTTCAATCAAATTGGAACATAATTGATTATGTAGCTATCGAGACATATACAAGCGTCTAGTGAAACAACAGTCGTCGCAAAAACTGATCACTGACTACATGGTAACTGAAAAAAAGTCAACTCGAGTGCGAGGTAGTATCTTCAAGTGACGAAAGCGATTTTGAACCAGTTTACCACAAGAAAGTTCGCGTATTATCAGACTACGAGGAATAATGGTTATACGTTTTGAAAAGTTTTGTATGTGTAAAATAAGTACATATGTAAATAAAATATTTAAAAATGTTCGCATGTGTATTTTCTAAATCAGATTCCAAAAGGTTTGGCGAGATTCCAAGTAGCTGTCAAGCCTCGTTTCTTGATATCGTTTAAAAAAGCAATTCCTAGTTTTTTAATAAGGTTTTGAGTTATTTTCTACGTGAGACTTTTTTCATGCGGTCCCTGTTCACCGCATAAAAAAAATTAATTGTGTTGCGAAAACTATTATTTATAGCTACTTGTAAAGTTTTGTGCTATTTTTTTATGCGTTTTTTTATGCGGGCCCTATCTACCGCACAAAAACAGGTTTGAGTGTATATTTTGTCTGTACCACCTTCCGTCTCCCCTCAATGCTACGGAAAACAAAACGAAAAAGGAAGAGTAAAAGCAATCATATTTTATCCGATTGTAAACATAAATAAATTATTCCGAGTTGTTTGTTATTCAGAAAATAGTTAATAGAAAATGCCATATTCGAATTTTTCTTGTGTATTTATGTTATGTATCCAGTACGTTACTTGGTATTTATAAGCCTGCCCCGTATTGCAACTACAACGGTGTATTCACTATTCATTTTAATCTTCTTACATATAATAGGCTTTCTTGAATTATTTAAAATAGATTTCGAGAATAAGGCTGGCCTGCTTGTTCTTCAAAATCGACATAAAATATTTTGAGCAATCAATTTGGTAAACAACGTCTTTTAAGTTTACCTTTGCACACAAAAAAGAAACGAGAAATCTTTTTTTTTATATATTTCCAATATTTTTTTGTGTAGTTTATTCAGAGAAGAGATTTAGAGTAAATCTTGTTTACGTCAGAAAAGTGGGGACAGGAGATACAGAAACGGTTAAAGATTAGAGAAAAGCGAATATCGTTTTCTTCGTAAATAAACCTGTGCACTCGTTTTCAAAAAAGGATTATGGTTTTCATTGCAACATCCTAAATCAATATTATTGTATAAAAACAATAGTGCAATAACGTTTACTCTATTTTTACTACAAAATAAATAATCTGTTCACGTTCTAAATAATAACTTGCAAAATAATTACAAATACATTTTTATAATCGAAATAAAAATATTTTTTTTTCTCACCCATCAGAGAGACTCAAAGAAGTAAAAGTTTAGTTTTTAAAGAAATTTTATTAGCAAGGTCGCGAAAGAAATGAAAAGCATCATAATACGGAGAAGATGGCGATAAAATTTGACGATTATTTCAACAAACTTTGTAATAGTGAGAGGTTTTGCCGTGACATGCAGACTGCGCATTACAAATCGTTTACAATGTTTCCTAAATACCATAATAGGGTGGAGCAACACGCTCTTGTAAATATTGCGTATAATGCATTTAATTCAATGGGTTACACAATGTTCACCATGCTGGGAATAATCACTCTCTTGGGGGGACAACACAAACATGAATCCTGCTTAGGTATAAGGAACAACTTTGCCAAATTTTATTCTTCTGGGAATACGATAAATGGGAGAATTAGTGATGAATGAATGAATGAGTCAATGGATGAGTGGCGGGCGAGATCTTCCGCATTTATATATAGAGATTTGCAATTCCAATATTATGATTAATGAAAGACTTATCGGAAATATTGTGTTAAACTGGATACGGTAATGGAAGATAAATATACTTTATCAACAACTAAGTTCCAAACCAATATCTTAAAACATGTCCATCATATCGATTATCAAACATCTGTAAAAATTTTCAATCCAAAACAAAATAGTTTACTTTTCCTGCTTAAGGTATAAGGAACAACTTTGCCAAATTTTATCCTTCTGGGAATACGATAAATGGGAGAATTAGTGATGAATGAATGAATGAATCAATGGATAAGTGGCGGGCGAGTACTTCCGCATTTATATATAGAGATTTGCAATGACTTTTTTAAAGGTAGATCAAAATTCATTGGAATCGAAATAATTTGAGTTCCAATATTATGATTAATGAAAGGCTTATCGGAAATATTGTGTTAAACTGGATACGGTAATGGAAGATAAATATACTTTATCAACAACTAAGTTCCAAACCAATATCTTAAAACACGTCCATCATATCGATTATCAAACATCTGTAGAGCCATTTAAATGTACCCATTCTTAATGCAAAGCTTTTAAGCTGCAAACACAAGAATTTTCAAAAGTTTTCCGGCATTCACGAAGGTCGGAATTACATATTCTTTTAAAAGCATTTAGGGAATCATGCCCCCTCCGAAATCAAGTTTCGGAACTAAGTTAATGCATTTTCAAACTATTGATCTGGCTTTTTCATCTAAGAATACCGCGCCATTAATGCTAAAGAAATCCTTAACGTCTGGATGAGATAATGTGAGATAATAGATTTTTACACTCTAAACAGCAAAGTTTTAGCTGAGTTTTCTTTTGAAGGGGTTTTGCGGGTGAAAATTTAATTTCGATATTCAAAACAGTTTTCATTATGGAAATTTCACAAGTAAATGTTTTCTTATATTTAATGGCCTTAGTGAAAATATTTTTATGGTCTGGCTACTCGTTTCGCCTTTATCGTTCATTAATTTTAAATTTATGTTGTTAAGTCTCTTAAAGTTGGGAAAATATTTTTTATG